>JAOPJO010000139.1:13592284-13610580 GCA_027123675.1 Molva macrophthalma | reverse complement strand
GTGTGGGTGTGGGTGGGGAGAGGGGTGTGTGTGTGTGTGTGTGTGTGTGGGTGTGGGTGGGGAGAGGGGTGTGTGTGTGTGTGTGTGTGTGTGTGTGTGTGGTTAACAATTGTTATTGGCAGATTCTAATAGATATACATAAGAGAATTATCTTATGTTTATGATTTCTTTTTTTATTCATTACAATTAAAGAACATACACTAGAGACACCAAAGACACCAGAGACATAGAGAAACATTCAGCTTGCTTATGAAAATGGTGGCATCAAGAGAACAGGCTTAACCAGCTGTAACTGAAACAAAAGATAATAGACAAAAGGAAAAGGACATGAATTTGACCAATAGTCTTATTGGGTCCCTGGACTCCTTTTTCGTCTCCACAACTCCCTGGTCCCTCCCTCTAATGTTGGAGCAGTATTTTTTCCATTTGAAATTAAAATCCTCCCCTATTCATTAGTATGAGTGATAAGCCTTGCAGAGCAGCTGGAGGTAGGTGTGTGAGAGTTATCTCTAATATTGTAGGACCACTTAAAGGCTCCCCAGACACCGACCTCTTTTAGAAACAGGCCTTCATAAAACATTTTACACAGAGAAGCATATAATTTATCCATTTAGCAGCTGTTTTTTGTTTTAATGTGCTGTTAAGCAGCTTGGGATTTTCCCCGACGATGGAAGGGGATACATAAAAAATAAAGTGTTATTAGAATTATTAAGTAGAACTATGATATATTACAGACGACAATATAGATAATTGGTTTCCAGCCTTGATTTTCCACATGAATCCATTTTTATGCCTGAAAAAATGTCGCTATAGACTTTTGTGTCCTATCGAAGGAACAACATTGCTTGTCTATGTATTTCATGACATGTTTTAACCAAAAGGTGGCAGCAAACTCACAGGAGCAGTGCAATGTGTGTGGTTCCTTATTAAAGCAGCTGATACAGTTAATTCAGGAGGTGGACTGACGATCCTTACCCAAGTGTCTGAAGTATTCGTCTAGGCCGCTCCAGGAGCTCCTCTCGATGAAGCCTTTCACCAGCCCCCACGGCTGCTTCCTGTAGCGGATTTCTGTTGACACCCTGCAAGACACACACACACACAGGGACATGCAAACATGCAAACACACAGCGATACACACACACACACACACACACACACACACACACACACACACACACACACACACACACACACACACACAGCTTAGTACTTTGTTTTACTTTTACAACAACCATTGAATACAAACCAGAGCAATTCATGAATCCTTGGCACCCATTATCTTCATTGAAACAAAAAAGAAAGAAAGAACATATATAGAAAGAAAGAAAGAAAGAAAGAAAGAAAGAAAGAAAGAAAGAAAGAAAGAAAGAAGAAAAGAGAGTAACGTATGACATACCTCAGGCGACATTTGTGCTTGGCCACCCTGGTGAGGACGTAGCGATTGAGGGTGTAGAAGTAGTCATGGTAGGGCACATGGTGGGTCACCACCTCCGCATCCACGATGTAGCACTCCCTCTCCTGGCTGGCTTTGTACAGAGTCTGACAAAAATAACAACAAAAACAACCATGGCTCAATCAGCTGGGACTGTCCATTCGGCATCTTTTGCACCCCTAACCGTCCCTGGAGGGAGGGGATTCTCTTCCGGGATTGGCGGTTTTTCGGGTCCCGAAAAATCGCAAATCCCTGAAGAGAATCCCCTCCTTGGAAAACATCTCAATTATATGATATATTATATTACGTTTTTTTGGGAAATTTGAATTTTCTTAGACAATATAATATAATTGAAATGTTTTCCAATTTTGATTTACTCGGGATGGCACATGTTAAAATGACGTGTCTGTGTGAAGATAAAATACATGCCATTATTGTACAAACAGTGTTGTCTGTGAACGACCAGGAGAAGGCGCCCTCACCTGTGTCTCTGAGACTGCTGCTGTCTTGGGCGTCAGGGGGTTGCTCAGGGATACGTTGTACGTGAGCTCTCTGGTCTGGTTGGCCTCCAGCTCTGTAGTCCAGGGATGACACACCACATCTGGGACAGAACACAAGCGTGAAAAATACTGCTACTGGTGTCACATGTTGAGCTGATACCACAAGAAAAACGGCTCTCACTATCAGAATAGATACTTTCTGGAATTTTGACTCATGGAGGTGTTTTATGGAGGAGAGAAATGTGTCATTCAATGTCACACTGAGCCCAGAAAAACTGCTGAAAACCGACCTGAAGTAAATCGATGCATGTAGGTAAATGCAAGAGAGCAGATTCATACTTGTAGGTAAATACCTTAGGCTTAGCCCTGGAATCAGTAAAGGCAGGGGGAAATCTGATAATACTCTACTTAAAAGGCCACCATAATATTTATTTTAGAGTTTTTTTTCTGCCAAATGAAATGCTACTGAAATGGACCGCAGACTTTCTGCATTTCAAGATTTCTTTGAAAAAATAATTCTTGGCAAGAAGAGACGTAATCTGCGAGGTGATATAAAACATTCTTTGTGCAGCTCAATCGCCCTCTTTGGGACCACCAAGCGAGATCAATAGAGAGTGCAAGCGAGTTGCCCTGGTTACCAGAAATATCCTTCTTAACAGGTCTAAGAAAATTCAAATTTCACAAAAAAACGATTCTTCATCCATGGATGTCTGGAGAAAGGAATGTAAAGTTGGAGCTGGGGGTCAAGGGGGGACTTTGCATTTATTCGTGACACAAATGACCGGCGGGCATTACTTTCCAACAACAGATATTATTGTATTCAACTTTGGGAGGGGCGTCTTTTGAAATACCCCCCACGCTATAAATCCATATCCAGATAGAAATCCATGGGAAAACATTGGAAATGTTCACGGCTTTACGACCTGGCCCCACCAGTGCCAACATCACACGATTGGCAACACCTCCCATTCACTTCGTATTGCAATGCGATATTGTGTGGCCCGAAGCGTTATGGGACGGCTCACATGCGTGTGTGGGGCTTGCTTGGGTTCGGAAAAAGATACACAAAACATAGAATTTCAATGTTAACTTTTTTGCAAATGTGTGCAGAGTGTGGCACGCGTTCCTACTTGTGACTGGACCATCTACAGTCAGGCACCACTCGTGAGGAATTCCCTTCCCCGGTTTTGACCACATCCATCGGGGACGGCACCCAGCCACCAAGCAAACAGTGTTAGGGTCAGGGTCAGGGTCAGGGTTAGGGACTTTCCACCACATGTGTTGCTCACCTGAGAAGCGGCGCTGCTCCAGGAAGCCCCTCATGAAGGGGGACTCGGTGAAGAGGACGCTGAACATCTTGTCCACGCTGAACTTGTACACCTCGTTAATGTACTGCCGCCCCCGCAGCTCCTCCTGGAAGGCCTGCACCTCGCCTGGGGTGGGAGCACACGTTGGATGTTGGAGGAATATCAACACATTTGGCTGTGAGTGTGGTAGTGTGAGTGAGTGTGTGTGTGTGTGTGTGTGTGTGTGTGTGTGCTTGCACATGTGCGTGTGTGACAATATGTACATGCTTGTGTGTGCATGACAGTGTGTTTGCATGAGAGTGAGTGGTAACGCGTGTGTGTGTGTGTGTGTGTGTGTGTGTGTGTGTGTGTGTGTTTGTTTAGTGTATGCAACTGTATGTAAGTGTGTCTGTGTGTTAAATGTATGCAAGCTTACTGTTTAGTGTAGGTACATGGGTGTGTGTTAAGTGTATGGCAACATTTGTGAGTTAAGTGTGTGTCAATGTGTGTGTATATAACTGTGTGTGTGTGTGTGTGTGTGTGTGTTACACGGTTCGTGGCGCACCTTCATCGTGGGTCTCTGATGAGTCACTGAGCTCGGTGGGCAGCTCCTCATGATCGTTGAGGTCGAGCGAGGGCGCCGGGCTGTGACCTATGTCCTGCTGGTAGGCCTGTTCCTCGGCCAGCAGAGGAGGGGTGAGAAACTCTCCCTCACGGAGTGGGGTGGGGGGGTCCTCCTCGACCACACCCAGGGGCAGCTCTTCCTGTGTGCCGATGGAAGGCGATTGGTTAGTGTCGGTTAACGACGTCCACTCGTTGCCATCTAACGTGCAAATGGCGAATACACTGAAAACTAAATGGTAGACAGTGTGGCCCCCGAGCACAGAGAATGGACAGAGCTTGTTGGAATGTTCAAACATTCAATTTGTTATCAAACCAAAACAAAGATACATAATACATCTCATGTCTGATAAACACCTACGGCTGGGTCCCAAACGGATCACAGCCGTAGCTTCCTGCCGCCTTGCTGTCTAGCGAGGCAGTATCCTTTGGAGGCAGTGTTTTTGTATGACGTTACCTTTAGAGGAGTCTGGATTGAGAGGACTTCCAAGGCAGCAATGCGTCACGACGTCAAGCTGTCGCCAAACTACAGGTGGTTGACGACCATCATTTACATGGGTTATACTACTACCACCTGTCGCTCATTCGGACTAATAGCTTTTTAGTTTTTTTTTACTGTGATTAGAAGTATTTGTTGTTGTAGTAGTAGTCTAAAAGACAATGTGACTTATATTTGAACACAAACTCTGGGCTGTGCTCCCTGAATAGGCAGCACCGTAAACATTTGGGACACAGCCTATTCTTGCATTGAGGATAACATGAGGTGACATCAAGTGGCCACTAAGGGGTAGGAACAGAAACTGAGACTGTCTACATTCAATAACATTACATATATTCAGCAGACGGTTTTATCCAAAGAGACTTACAATAAGTGCCTTAAACCATGAAGACCCACAACCCAGAATCCTGAGGGTATATACAATTTCTCAGCGGCGTTGATCAGGTCTTGGGGCGTTGGGCCTCTAAACTCTCGGAGTAAATATCCAACTAATCCTAAACTCATATACGTATAAGTAAAATGTACAACTGTCCAAAAACTGTGCTACGCAGGGGATTGGAACCTGTCTGACCATATATAGATTCCAGGCTGCATTTGGGTTATTTTAATCAGTATTCACTACACTATATTGTCTGTATGTTTGCGTTGACGAAGACAACTGCAATGTACAGGAAATTAGATTCTGCATCCTCGCTCTCTCTCTGTGCTGATAGACTTACTAATAATACCACCGCCTAAAATGGCACCCATACATCCTATTACTACTGCTGCTGCTACTACTGCTGCTACTACTACTGCTGCTGCAGCTGCTACTACTGCACTACTGCTACTGCTACTGCTGCTACTGCTACTGCTACTACTGCACTACTGCTACTGCTAATGCTACTGCTACTACTGCTAATGCTACTGCTACTACTGCTACTGCTACTGCTTCTACTGCTACTGCTACTGCTACTACTGCGCTACTGCTACTGCTAATGCTACTGCTACTGCTACTACTGCACTACTGCTACTGCTACTGCTACTGCTGCTACTGCTACTGCTTCTACTGCTACTGCTACTGCTACTGCTACTGCTACTACTGCTGCTGCTACTGCTTCTACTGCTACTGTTACTGCTACTGCTACTACTGCTGCCACTACTGCTACTGCTTCTACTGCTACTGCTACTGCTTCTACTGCTACTGCTACTACTACTATTGCTACCGCTACTGCTTCTACTGCTACTGCTTCTACTGCTACTGCTCCTACTATTACTGCTACTGCTGCTTCTACTATTACTACTATTAATCCCACTACTACTACTACAACTACTAACAGTAATATTCCTAATAATTCCTGTCTACTCACAGGCAGAAGGGGTTCTAGTCCAGGCCGGTCGTTGTTGGGGTGGTCAACACCAATGTAGGCCTCCTGCGGGAGCAGCAGGGGTAGCGGGCCTATGTCAGGGGGGGTCTTGGCAGGGGTGTTGCAGGCGTCAGGGTGGTGCTCGCTGCTGTCCTCGGCCGGGAGCTCCTCGCAATACCTGCACCAGGGAGACGGACAGCAGCTGTAGGTCAAGGTTACCAGCTGGCTGAACACTGAACGGACACACAGGTGATCGCTTTTCCAAACGCCGCTCAGCAGCGGTCAACGCGCCGGCCGATTGGCCCGGTCGCCGCCACGGGGAGTGGGGGGGGCGTGGACTTGTCAGAACGGCGTTGGGAAATACGAGCAGGCGAACGGACACAGACCACAACACAACACAACACAACACATGTCTGGTGCTGAAGCAGTAGGACGGAAAGCAGAAGTACTGTGTTTGGTAGGTATGAATTGAAAACAATAAGGGCGTGCCTGTATCTGTTTTATTTATGTATGCATGACGGCACCCTGTTTTTGTTTGCCCTTCTGCTTGGAGACCATTTAGGTAATCGACAATAAAAGTCTCTGGCTGAGAATCATATTTCTTTCAGCACTCAAAAGTGTTACAGGCATCCACCACTTATTTTGAAGCTGGCTTTGTTTCTGGGGACTTACAAACCGATATATTCGAGCTTTCTCTAAATGCCAGGCCTATATAATGATTCATTTGTTTTTTGCAACAATTCCCATCAATTCAGCATCAACATGTCCATTGTCATTGTTCTTTCCGGGGGCTGAAACTCACCCCATGGTGTTGAAGTCATCGTCAGGGGGGACGTAGTCCTCGTCATCGCTGGTCAGCCCCAGTTCGCTGCCATAGCACTGATGGACAAAATGCCACAACTCTTTGGGGCATAGGGGCTGATGAGCATGGGGGAGAGTGGACAGAGAGTGGGTTTCACAAGGAAGAGAGATCAAAATATTACAGAAGGCAGAGTGAACAGAAGCATTCGTTTTGGGGAGTTTTACCTTGCACTTAATAGGGCTTAGGGAGAGGGAGGGAGGTAGAATGTAGGCCAGTGAAGACCGTCTGAGACTATAGACAGAAATGCGTATTGACTTGACTTGACGAGAAGTTCCCCAGGATCCTCACCTTCTCCAGAAGAGCGTTCTGCCAGAGCCGGAACATCATCATATAGGTGCGGTCCCTCGCCCCAAAGGAAGTGAAAAAGTGCTGGAAGATTTAAATGGCCACTGTTAGGTCTCCTTAAGTAAGCTTCAAAAAATCAATGGGCTGAGTTTGAGGATAGAAGAAAAGGTTTCTTGTGCAAAGTGCATGTATGGATTCAGGCATCTTGCTCTAGGATGCCAGCAGGTGGACTTTGGACTATGGGGTTTGAACACAGAACCTTCCATCTGGGAGTCAATTACCCTAAACCTCTAGACTATTCTGCCAACGCATACACTGAGCCATCTGAATTCACTTCCTGGTTAGAATGTGTCCTTTACTTTCCAAAGCTAATATTTTCCCCTAATACATTACCTAATACAGTTTTAAATTATACATTTTAGACAGAGCCCTTTCACATCCCCCTTTATTTCCATTTCCATTGACCAATCAAACCCACGCCATGACCTTCTCTTCACCTTTTCATTGTCGGTGCACAGCTGGATGGCATTGGGAATGAGCCGAGCTGTCTTCTCCTTGGTCATGGTGCAGATGTCCTTCAGGCGAACCATTAGCTGGAAGCAAGAGGAACATCGTCACAACTTTCAAATGATTCACCATTCAACCATGAATTATTAACTATAACTCCGCTCATAACTCAACATGCGTCATTAAGCACCTCTCATGTTGCATGTTATGAGAAAATGCAACCTCTGTATTCCATCCACACATCAGATTCAACATACAATCCATACTAAGTTTAGAAACTTGGGTAGTCTAGATAGGTAGTCTAATTAGGGCGAGAAAGAATTTCCAAGATGATGAATCAGAAAAGCCTCCCAGTTTTTGTGATCCGTCTAGATTTGATTATGTTGATAGTCATTCCCATTCAAAATATAAATGATTTCAATCAAATCACATGAATACTGATGAAAGGAGTATTGATTGGGTGAAGCAAACCTGTTTTAGTGTCTGAACATGGAGTGCATCTCTAGCTGTATACAGAGGTATGATATATGAGTATGGTAACAAAGCGCACCAGGGTTTCCCATCGGAAGATGTTGCTGTAGAAGCAGATCCAGTTCTCAGAGAGGTAGAGACGTCCCTGCAGGAGGATATCTCTCTGCAGTGCACAGGAGTAGTCTGGTGGAGGTCAAAGGTCAACAAAATGAATCCCATTCAGAGTAAATCTTCAGTCTGGAGCGGAAACTACTGAAGCAACTATGGGCAAGGATTTGGTCAAAAACAAGACAGACTTTGACCATCTCGACAACAAACATTCATACTTTGTCCCGGGGAGAGTGTCTGGTTCAAACTCACCCACAATGAGTCGCTCAGTGTCCGGTAGCGATTTGAAGAGCTTTCTGAAGTCTTCATTGCGTTGCTTGTAGGTGGGACTCAATACCTGCAGCAAGACACAACAATGATTGAGATCTTCTCCAAGCAAAGATTATGAACAAGAAAGGGCCAGCAAACACACTGATGCCATAATGTGGAACTCCAGATCCTAAATTGGCTGTTTGATCTCCAACCTTTCTGGAACTCTCTGTACCTTTTCTGCACTCATTCTTTACGTCCACCACGTATGTTTGCACCTCCTATACAGCCTGTACTCAATATAACATGCTTACTTATGGACTCCACATCTAGTAACATTTACATTACAAACAAAAAGTCATTACATATTTTTGTGCCACAGACTGTAAGATCGAGGTTGCCTCAAAAAACCGGGACCGATTTTTTCGTACTTTTTAAACCTGGAAATTCATGTTAATCTTCTCACACCCAACCAAATAAGTGACATTTTAGGGCTTCCCTCCCGGAAAGACTTACAGCCGGTACCAGCTCTGACTCCCAGTCCAAGCTCTGCCAGGGGTCATGCCAGCAGTCCAGAGGCTGCGGGTCTAACCCTACACCGGGACTCTTCCAGCTCACGTCCAGCTCCAACAGAGTCTCACACACTGGACCCTCCAGCGTCATTGTTTACAGTTCTGAATGCTGTGCTATGCTCGTCTCTGTCACTTCTGACACTCCACTGCTGAAAGCACTATAATTGACTCATAACTCGACATGTGTTAACACTCTTACTCTTGTTCTCTTGGGAGAGAACTATGGAGAATATGTAGCGATGATCTACATTTGGTTGTTTATCATGTATATATATAAAGAGAGAGAAGTAACAGTCATGGCAAATTAATCTTAATCCACCAACAACAAAAGAAATGCATACTTTACAAATGCAAAATCATGCAATCAAAACACAAAGCATTGCAAAAAAAGGGCAAGTCTCTCTATTTCTCTCTCTCTCTCTTACTTCTGGCCCCTCATCACATTACATGGAAAAAAGAGTCCTTTCATCACCCTTATTTCATCCTGTAATCCAAGGTGTTCCAATATTCCCAACAGTTCCAGACAAGAAGCTTCCCTGATCAAACCATCACATCATCACCCCCTAAAATCCAGGACAACAGGATGTTTCCCCCCCACTGAAGGTTCAGAAAATCGATCCAAAAAGGTTCACTGCTCCACAACGTGCATGGGGCTGTTTGAAAATAGTTCTCCAGGAGAGGAGTGGAGTAGGAGGAGTCGCTGTGTTTTTGTGGGTAGAGGGAGAATGAGAAGGAGGGCGGGAGGGAGGGAGGGACAAGAGGAAGGTTCACTTCAGTTCAAGTGTGTGTGTGTGTCTGTGTATGTTTTGCTCACACGTGCCAGTGCATGTTTTTAGTTTTTTTGCCATTTCTGTTTTTTTCAGCCATTTCTTCTTCCCCATGTTTTTTTCATGTGAGAGGGAGCAAGGAAGCGAGAGAGAGAGAGAGAGAGAGAGTGAGTGGAGTGTGTGTGTGTATCGTTGTCTTTGTGTGCATGTGTGTGTTAAAAGGAAGCTCTTGGTGTAAACAAGGAAGCATTGCCATGGACAATCCGTCTTTTACACACTCCGTTTTTACACACACACACACACACACACACACACACACACACACACACACCTACAGCTCCTTCCTCCTCCTCCTTCCTTCTCCCATCCGGCTCCCACAATCTCCCCACGATTTAGTCTTCTCCTCCACCTCTTCTTCCTTCCTCCTCCCCCCTCCTCCTCCCACTGACGGACCTTTCCCTGCCTTTGTTGAGCCTTGTGACTCAGAGTTAGGGTTGAGGTCGGGTTCAGAACCAGGGCTATATGTGTGGGATGAAGCTGATTCCGTAACAAAGACACAAAGGGGGAGAGGAAATCCAACTTTTGGCACAACTCCTCCATAAATGTTTGTTTTTTTGTTTCCCAAATGCTCTCTTTCTCACGGAACATCTCAAGTAAGTATCAAACTCAGATTGGACAAATAATTAAGTAAGATGCACGGCAGCAACAGCACAGAAAACTGTTTTAAATATACTGTGGATGTCGATAATAAAATTGTGCAGCTTGGATATACTAGGTTTAGAGCTCAGTGATTGCCTCATCGTAGACAAATGATTGACGGACAAAAAGCTACATCCTTCCCTTACAGGGGCTGCCTCCTATAGATTAGATCCTATAGATTAAACTGCTTAATGTGTCTTTTTTTGTGCTTTGTCTATGTTTCTCCAATGTAAATTACACCACATGCACAAAAACCCACATCCATGCAATACTTAACTAACAAATAGACAAACTTGCAAATATGCAAACAACAGCCATGTTTTTCCTGTCCAAAAAGAATGTTAGGAAACGAATAGGTCACTAACTGTAATATTGCTTTTCAGAAAAAACTTTCAGTTCTCAGTCTCACTTGTAGTTTGCTATAGATGAATGCATCAAAATGAAGTCATGTAATATAGATGTAGATATTATTCAGAGAATTGCAAAATTATCCAATTCTGCAGACTGAATGTGATGTGTTATCTGATGTCCTAGCCTAAATGCAAATGTTTTGGGAGTACAGAAAGAAAGTTATTTGGGGATGAGTCGGTTTAACGCTGAAACCATGAGGAGTACAGAGAAGCGAGCGCATAAGGAAAGTAGGAAAGCAGGTATTGAACTTACATTGTACCAGCTCTGGCTTTTCTGTTGCCCACAATGATACGGCCGTCAGAGGAGAGCAGAAAGATGACAAACAGGAGGAAAAATAGGAAGGTCAATGATTAGAAAGATTAACGTTTTTATAGGAGGAACACACAACACAATGTAAGTGACATTTATAAGATCAGTTGGATTACGGGAAAGGATCGCTAGAAAGATTGTGTATTTATGTAAATATTAGTATCATCTCGGCCAGTAAGTGGCAGTGTTACTTCAGAGAAGAACAGTGTGCAGTCAGTGCCCAATACTGTGACACAGTCGGTCACTGTAATCGTGTGTTTTTATCCTTAAGACCCTAATGAGTGGGAGTGGTGTATCAATCAATTGGGCGGGTTTGTCAAGAACAATTCACCTTTAAGGACAATTTATTTATACTGTCTTATGTCCTCTTATATGAATTATATTACCTGACAAATTCAATACGTGGAAGGCCACTTCCAAGCAAACAAGAATTGTTGAGGTATTGTGAGAGAGAGAGAGAGAGAGAGAGAGAGAGAGAGAGAGAGAGAGAGAGAGAGAGAGAGAGAGAGAGAGAGAGAGATAACCCGATTCATACTATTTCAAGCCACTGATTCCCTGTTATTAAAGGAATCAATCAATAGAGTTGTATATATCTTAGTGTATCTAATCTTAAATATAGCACAGCATAGAGGTCACACGAGGCAAAAGCAAGGGCATCGTCATCATAAATACTTTAGAGCTCTAGTAGAGCAAGGGGAAGGCCTGGCTGACCACTGCAGCGCATGGAACAGGATGAGCCTGGGGGGGTGGGGGTTTAGGGTCGTAGGTCAAAGGTTATAGGTCACAGACAGCAGGGTTCGGAGTGGAGGCGAAAGCTAAACAGCGGGAGAGGAGGAGGTAGTGGATGGGGGTGGGGGAGATGCACAAAAAAAATACTAAAAATAAAATAAAATAAAATAAAATAAAACAAAATAAAGTGTTAAGAGTGCTTACTTTAATGAGGCTTAGCCTGTCACCCTGGGGTCATCCACATGCAAAGAGACAAACAGTGGTCATGCAGATGAGAGGGTGCACGGTCAAAAGGAACAAAAAACGATGGTGATGAGAGAGGAACCAAACACGATGTCTCCTTACTCTATCATGTCCTTCTTAGTGCGAATTCCCTCCGGGCTTGCTTGTGTCGCTAAGCATATCTCTGGTCTAATTTGAGCTACATTCAGCTACGATTTGAGTCTTTTTATGCTTAGATGTCTCCTCGTAAGGTTATTTCATTTGTGTGTGTGTGTGTGTGCGTGTGTGTCTGTGTGCTCGTTTTCGGGTTTTCAAATGTAAACAACAGACTTAATCGAAATTAGCTGGTAATTGTAGGCTCGCCTTATAACATGGTGAATAGGCATGTCCAGGCAAAACATGTTTGAAATAAAAACACAAAAAAACAAACATAAGAGAGTGATGCTTACTTTAGTGTGCCGCTTGTGGGACTATTGCATGCATGAGGAGAGAGAGAGAGAGAGAAATGACAGTAAAAAAAAGGACAGGAGAAAGTTACAGAGTGTGCTCCGGAGACATTTTTGACACGAGCAGGGACTGACTGAAAGCATTAGGTCATCTGGTTATGGTGACGAACGATAAGAGGCATCTTAAAACCAACCCGTGTGGGTAAAGACAAAAAGTATCAAAGCATGGAATGGTTGACGATGGCGATATGACAATGAGAATGTCATGACAAGAGATCAGTTATGTTCAAGCAGATATGAATGTGGAGGAGTCGAAAGAATACATAAACACTCAATTCTTATATATAATATATAGTAGAAGTTTAAGATTTTGATGTTGAGTTTGGTGGTTTGTTCTTACAACATATGTAATATGCGTTATCCCATAGAACAGCCAAATATCGTTATCTGATACATTTGAAATATCTGAGATCATTGACTTTGACAGTCGACAGTTGATTGCCCTGCAAAGACATTCAGGTGTGTTTTATTGCACACAGCAGTGTAAAGCAAACGGTTATTGTAGACAGCAGTGTTCTTCGTATAAACACTTTGCAGTTCTACACTCGAGTGCAATCATATTTCATTGCTCCAAAACTCCAGCCGATAATATTGTAACCTCAGGTGAACTCTTTTTGCCTACGTGTATTAAATTCAGTGTTGCACACAACCGCAGGTCCCAATACAAAAACTGGAGAAAAATGAAAGCAGAGTAGCGTTAAAGTCTGTCCCTTGTGACAGCAAAGGGCTATCACGGAACAGCCTTGCCTCCTTGGATTTCAACATCTTAAAAAACGTCCCACGTGTTGGAGCCCAAGCAACGGCTATAATATTTTTGTGGGGCATTTTTGGGGTCTGGAATATTGGAGGAGTAGCTGAGATCTAGACATGAGTTTTTGTGAAGGTGAACAAGGAACTATCGACAGCATCTGGCTGCTCTCACAATGTTTTATGATGAATGCATATACCTACATCCATCACTTGATGCATCGCTGAGTATACCGAGAATAGCATTTACAATGTTTTGGGTTTTACAACCGTTTGGATTGTAGTACGTCCTTCCTTAGAGATAGATCTATCCTGTAGGTGTGTGTGTGTGTGTGTGTGTGTGTATCTGCGCGTGTGCATGTGTGTGTACCTTTATATGCCTGCTCACCTTGGAGTTCTTGCCCCCACTGCGGGAGCTGGTGGTGTTGGTGGTGGGATGGGCAGACTGGGAGTAGACGCGCTGCTGCTGCTGTTGCTGCTGCTGCTGCTGGTGCTGCTGGTGGTGGTGCTGCTGGTGGTTCTGGGCCACTGGCTCGGGGGTGGTGGGAGACCGGTCGGTGGCCGGGTCTAGTGAGCCCTTCTCCACCATGGTGTAGCTCTCGCTCTCGGGGCTGAGCTGGGGGGTGGAGGAGCGGGAGCGCTTCCGCAGGACAGGCGAGCAGGCAGGCGTGCTCCGGTTGGAGTTACTGGCGGTGCTGTGGGTGGGGGGATAGAGAACTGCTGTTGTTGTTGTTGTTGTTGTTGTTGTTAGGGGTATCCCAGAACATAAATGTATGTATGTTGGTGCTTTTGCAACAAAGTTTGTACAGAAAGACCAAGGTATTGTTGGTCACAATGTGCCAACAGACTTTAAATCGATTGCCAACAAATAGTCCAATTCTAAGACACTTCCAAAGTATCCAAAGCGACTTCCAGTGAATTAAGACGCAGGTCATCAAACCCAGTACTTTTTGACTGGGAGTAATGGAAGACTTATTCCTGTTATTGAATGCAGTCTTTAGTGGTGAGTCTCTATGATAATAGATGGTGGTGATCCTAGATTTCTCTCAACTGGAAACCACTCAAAGAACAGATACAGAACAAAAAGCTATTCACAGCTTCTCTGGGGAGGAAATTAGGATTCTGGACCGGCCGCTAATTTTAAATCCAACGAAGACCAAGAGAATATGGGATGAAGTGCACTAGATTACTTTTAGCATCACATCACTTTTATGTCCTTCATGCTTCAATATAAGTTTGGACACCCAGCACATTTCATTGCATTTCCAACATGACATTGAAGAGGGTTTAATACTTTTGTGTATACAGCGATGCAACCTAGCCCTGTTAAAGACATGGTGTTTTTTCAGTCATTGCAATAAGTCCCATACATCGGATTGTTCCTTAACAGATCAGTCTACTCATACTGTCTACCCATTTGGTAAACAATTTAAACTAAATATAAATATATTTAGATGAATCACTCAGGTTCAGAGGGTAAAAGCTCTACCATCGTTTTTTGTTTAACCCTTGGGATAATGAATCTTGTGATTTAATCCTCATATTTCTACATTGAGACGTACTACATGCATTGCATAACAAGACACAAATCAAGGCATTACGTTTACAGCCTACAAAACAGCTGACCACGTAAGATGTGATCAAGCCTGAGAAATCCCTTTGGCAGTGGTGTTCAGTGACCAAACCCACACACCAAGAGCAACATCAAACACACTCTGCAGAGGACCGGCCAACCAGGGTCCTCTATGCTCCTTAGCATCGACCATTGACCAATCAGAGTTCCTCACCATTTATCTGGGCCATCATGACCGGAGACATTCATTCCTATGCTACCCTTCCCTCCCCCCCACAATGCACCCTTCAGTCAAAGGTCAAACGTGACATAACAAAAGCAGTGTACCGCTATATCTGGAGAGCGAAAGAATGACCGATGTGCCTGTACATCATCTACCAGTTAGCCACCAGCACTGCTTCACCACATGCCATGTCACATTCATTTCATCAAAGCCATGACGCTGTCATGCTTCCTGCTATGCACTGTTCTGTCATTTTCTTTTGCGAAGGAGGTAGCAAAAAAAAAAAAAACACACACAGGACGACGTATGTTTGGAAAATGTACAAGCGCAACAAAAGGAAGCAGACCGTTGAATGAATCAAAGACATCAAACATGCCATTCAAAGTGTCACATCACAAACAAATGCAGCCACCAGAGGGGCTGCATGGACGTGGTTAGCGCATACGTATCGCTCACGCTGCTGTCGGATGAAGCTAGTCAGATGCTAATGCTAACGCTAACCAGAGCACGTCTGATGGTGAAGGAATGTAGGCACGGCGGTGGTGTGGTGTGATGGGGGTGGGGGGACCAAAATGGTGCAAGGTGACACCCCATCCTCCAAATGCTATACCTATCCCCCCCCCATCACACACACACACACACACACACACACACAACTGTTGCATAAGCCCAATTTCATTGTGAAAATATAACACACACACACACACACACAAACCCAAACACACGCACACGCAGAACACGTCCGTCCCGGCATGACGAGAGAGATGGAGCGCATGCATGTCCTACGACGCTGTGTACCAACCTGGCAGCCATGGAGCACTGGAGCCACAGCCTCAGTCTCAGCCTGCTCCATGCATCCACCCATTCCCCACTGATGGAGACCAGGAAGAGATAGGGGTGGTGGAGGAGCGGGACTGGGAGGAGGAGGAGGAGGACGATGAGGACGAGGAGGAGGGGGAGGGTGTGGGGGGCGAGAAGGAGGAGGAGGAGGCACGGCCAACCCCCCTCGTTTCAAAAATAAATCCTGAGGGTCCTGACGTGAAAATCGTGAGCATGAGACCCCCCCCCCCCTCCCTCTTGTTGTTCTTCTTTAGCCGTGTTCCTTCTCTCTGTCTCTCCACTCTACCTCTCCCTGTCTCTCTCCCTCTCTCTCTACCTCTTCCTGTCTGTCTGTCTCCCTCTCTCTCTCTCCCTCTCGCAGCAGAATGATTCGCATGCGTGGATTCTAGCGGCTGCAGCAAAGCTCTCTCTCTCTCCCTTCCCCTCCATCCATCTCCATCACTGCGATTGGTTTCCAAAGCCAAACACAACCGTGAGGATGGATGCTGCTTTTTCTGTTTTGTGCCTTTACACGGCTTAAGATACACAGACAAAGCGAGAGAGAATGTATGTGTGTCAGACAGAGAAAAGGAGGGAGAGGGAGAGAGAGAGTGAGAGAGAGAAAGAGAGAGAATGTATGTGTGTCAGATAGAGAGAGAGAGAGAGAGAGAGAGGATATATATGTGTGAGATAGAGAGAGGGGGGGGTTGGTCTGGCCACTCCCCCCTCATTACGTATTCATTGCCTTTATGAATGGAGGCTGTAGACGTCAGTTAACCCTCACAATCACACCATGGTCTGTGCCACACCCCCTTAAACACACACACACACACACACACATGCCTTTACTTGTGGTACCTTACCACAAGCATCATCTCATTATCTGTCCAAAAAATGTCTTATTGTAAGAGAGAGAGAGAGAGAGATATGCCTTACATCGATATTAATTGAAAAAGTTATTTACAGAATTTTTAGATATACATAATTTAGTCATGCCAGTGCCCATCTCACCATATATAGATATATCTATAGATATCCCCAAGCAAGACCTCAAAAGGCAGTCTCACCTTTGATCTTCATTACATATTTTGTCATTTTTTGTGAGCGTATTGATGGTGACTAAAAATAGTGATTCGCTCTCCATTGATTTGTGATCAATGGTCTCTGAGAGGGAAAGGTAATAACAGATAAACACAGAGAAGAGGAGGAGGACCTAAGAGGTCCCAGATCATCCGAGACTCCAACATGTGGACAAACAAACCTGAGGACATGGACCAGATCTGTCCTGTTGTTGGTGTACCGCTCCAACCAGTCTGAGCTGTGCTTGTTTGTCCTAAGACTGGATACTCACCCTCCATGCAAAAAACATGATTGTGTTCAGAGAGAGAGAGAGAGAGAGACAGAGAGATAGAGAGAATATGGGAGAGAGAGAATTGAGAGAGAGAGATTATGAGAGAAAGAGAGAGAGAATATGAGAGAGAGAATATGAGAGAGAGAAAGAGAGAGAGATAATGAGAGAGAATATGGGAGCGGGAGAGAGAAAGAGAGAGAGACAGTGATAGAGAGAGTGAGGTTGACCTCTTGTTGACCTTAGAATCAAAAGAGATTGCATCTTTTTCATTTTCACACACATACACACACACAGGTTTGATGACAAAAGCACACAGTAAGTCTTACTTCTTTTCCATACTGTTATCCTTTCATCCGTTCTATTCTGTGCCATATTGTCTTACAAGTACACACAAAACACACACACACACACACACACACACACACACACATACACACGCAGCCGGAAAGGCTCTCATTCTGTTGGATAACCCAGATTCACCTCAATTCTACCTTCCCCCTCCCTCCCTTTACATCCCACAGGGAAACACTCCTAATGATGTGGCCTGAGACAGTGGCAGCCAATCACTGCCTTCTGAGCCAGGACAGCAACCAATCGGGGCCTGCCTCACTGCTAAGCTCTCTGGGATTGCAGCCAATGGGGTGGGGAATGCACCACCAGCAGAGATGATGGAGCTGTAAGGTGGTTGTGCTCACCAGTCAATAGGCTTGGAGGGCAGCGGGAGAATTAAACAGAGTGCATCATATTGAAGGGCTTACAACGAGGTTGCAGATAGATGTGTTCTCAGACCCTGAAAGCTTTGTCAAGTGTAATTTGTTGGAGATAAAAAAACAAAACAAACATATTTATACTGCATTTATAATCAGAGCACATTATTTCAGAAGACTATATTTATCCCAAACAATCATCAATTACTTTAATTACTGTTAATGTATTAGTATATAACAGTAATAGTAACAATGAAAACTGTCCTTTTTTCACAGTATATTGCAATGTGATACTTTTTTTCACACAATCACTGAAAACAATCATAAAACCGAAACAAAATCTGCTGTTGCAAATCCTTTTTTTTTTACCGGCATATAAATCTGTGCTGCTTCTCAACTCTCTTTTCTATGTTAAATCGAGGCTTCTGGGTTATTTTTGACAGTGTATGAATAAACGCTGGGGGGGGGGGGGGGGGGGGGGGGGGGGGGGGGGGG
>JAOPJO010000139.1:13473818-13487944 GCA_027123675.1 Molva macrophthalma | reverse complement strand
GAGAGAGAGAGAGAGAGAGAGAGAGAGAGAGAGAGAGAGAGAGAGAGAGAGAGAGAGAGAGAGAGAAAGTGAGAGAGCCACTAAGAAAGAGAGAGAAATTGCCTGCCATGATAGATGATCTATATCTGATCAACAATCCCCCTCTCTACCCCTCCCCTCCCCTAATTTATGACAAACTGGCCAATGGCGTGCGGCGTTGCTTCTGGGGCCGAATCCTCCTGGGAGCACGACTGCCCTCTGTAGCAGCGCCGGGACCGGAGGACACCAGGGAGTCTGCCCGCCGAGTGAATCACTCAGCCTCAGCTATAAAACCCCCGCTCCTCCATCACCTGTCCCCACGGAGAGAAGACCTCCTTCTCATTTACTCCACCAACTGAGCTCCTCTTCACCAGGAGACCCCGAGGAACGCTCCGGAGATGGGCCGGTGTCAGCAGGGCGAACGCTGCGTTCTCATTGGAGGAGCCACCGCTTCTGTCTGGTTTTTCTGTCTCGTTTCCTTGAGTGACATGTGCTCTTCACTTTTGGCTGTTGCCTCTAGGTGATGCACACTGGACTCCAGATGTAAAGAGGATGACTGAACGCACGTAACCACACACATGGCCTCTATGAACTGCTTCTAGTTCTTATGAGACCCTCACAATGGCTACATAGTGAGCAGAAACGATTCGAGCAATACCTTCAAATAAATATTCCAATGCAGCATTTTGGTGAAAGGCCAACATGGGATGCAGGAAGGCATCCTGCACAAAGACACAACACAAACACACAACACAAACACACAACACAAACACACAACACAAACACACAACACAAACACACAACACAAACACACAACATAAACACACAACACAAACACACAACACACACACACACAACACAAACACACAACACAAACACACAACACACAACACAAACACACAACACAAACACACAACACAAACACACAACACACAACACACAACACAAACACACAACACACAACACACGACACAAACACACAACACAAACACACAACACAAACACACAACACAAACACACAACACACACACATAACACAAACACACAACACAAACACACAACTAAAGTTTAGACGCGGCTCTCCTGCATCCTGCTGTCCCAACGCTGCCCGGTCCGGTCCTCCTGCTACATGCAGACCCCACCGGCCCCAGGTCTCACCGGCCCCAGGTCTCACCGACCCCAGGTCTCCCTGGCCCCAGGTCTCACCGGCCCCAGGTCTCACCGGCCCCAGGTCTCACCGACCCCAGGTCTCACCGGCCCGGCTCTTCTCCTGCTCCCTCCCTCTCCACATGACAATACGCTGACGTGCTCGTCCAGCTGCTCCTCTCCCATCACTAAATAACTGCTAGGGGTCCTAAAACGACGGGCAATAAATAAAAACACACAAGGAGACACACATCTCCTTGTGCAGCACAGTCACACAGAGGGGGAGAGAGAGAGAGAGAGACAAGATAGGGGGAGAGAGGGGGAGACGGCAGCACATCCACCACACTCACCCGGGCAGCTTGGGTATCTTGACAAAGCTGAACACATCCATTTGGACGCTGCAGAATGCAGTCGGAGACGCACAAATCCAACACCTCACTCCGCCTGCATGCTGCCGCCAGCGCAGTCTCCGCTACGCCGTAAATAATTCACCAACTAACACCAACACGCAGTGGAGAGGGAGGGATAGAAGGGTAGAGGCAGAGAGAGACCCACTACAGCCAGGTGGAGAGATAAGTCCTGTTGTCAGGGCTGGTCCGCACGGATGAACGCTTCACTCTGCGTTCTCCTCGTCTCAAATCCACCGCCGCCCAGAGTGGGAGAGAGACAGACAGAGAGAGGGAGAGAGGGAGAGAGGGAGAGAGAGAGGGAGCGAGGGAGAGAGGGGGATCTTTGCCTGCTAGCATCGTTTCAAAGCATGCCTGTGTTAGCCGCGCTAAGCCGCCGTCATCTCGTTTCCCATCGCAGAGGCGAGGAGGCACGGAGCCACGCAGTAACAACAGCCTCCCTCGCCCAGAGAGAGAGACAGAGAGAGAGAGGGAGAGGGAGGGAGAGGGAGGGAGAGAGAGAGAGAGAGAGAGAGAGAGGGAGAGAGAGGGAGAGGGAGGGAGAGGGAGAGAGAGAGAGAGAGAGAGAGAGAGAGGGAGAGAGAGGGAGCCGAATGAGGAGGTGGGTGGACAGTGAGTGCGTGTGTGGGTGTGTATGGATGTGTGAGCGTTTGTGTGTGTGGGGGTGTGTGTATGCGTATGTGTGTGTGCGTGTGTGTGCGTATGCGTATGTGTATGTGTGTGCATGCCCTGGCGGTAGATAGGTGGAGGGGTAGAGGGGAGTGAGAGAGAGGGAGGGAGAGAGAGAGAGAGAGAGAGAGAGAGAGAGAGAGAGAGCCGAATGAGGCAGTGGGTGGACTGTGAGTGTGTTCTGGGTTGTGTGTGTGTGTGTGCGTGCGTGCGTGCGTGCGTGCGTGCGTGCGTGTGTGTGTGTGTGTGTGTGTGCGTGTGTGTGTGTGTGTGTGTGTGCATTTTTCTGAACAGTCTGCTTCTTCCTCTGTGAAATGTGAGAAGGTAATACAGTAGCATTTGCATACCTATCGGTGCCCTTATTATTATGCAAAGAAAAACATCCATAATAACCCAGTAATCTCAATACAATAGGTGTTTCACCCACGGTGGCCATTTTTCTTCTGTGATATGTTATTATGGCTCTATTGAATAAATTACAGCTATTATATCTACAAATTAGAATTACATGAAAGGAATTTGTGACATTGATAAGCCTGTTGAAAATATTATTAGTGCGTGAGTAATTATTAATGTTGTGTTGAGGCACCTCACAATACATAAGTGAACAAACAGGTGTGTTGCTTACTCCAGAGCTCCTAAACAGATTCTCAACGCCAGCTCTGTTCAATGTCAGCACCCCATCAATAGTGGGGCCTTACATGTAGGTAGCAGCACATAGCTACTCACTATACCGCATTCTGCTGTCAAAAACAATATGTAACTTTGCTTTGATGATTTAAAAGCAGCTCAATCATCCACACACAACTGATGCTGTGTAAATAGAAACCGCCAGCTTTTGTTAAGCTTTACCAAATGGCTTTCCAAATATATTTTTTTTAAAAAGTACGCCTACTAATAATTTAACCACAAATGTTTTTGCAACCTTCCAGTCTTCATATTTGCCTGTAGATGGCGCCAAAGTATTTCCATTAAATAAATTGGCGCTATTGCTTCAAAATATATTTAACTGTTTCATTGTCTGTATTGTCTGTATGTCACATTTGTGTATTTATTTTGTCTAATGTTGTTCTAAGTGTGTGTCATTAAGACACACAAAGAATATTTTATATTGATCATAATTAGTCGAAATTCGTCAAATTCGACGTTTGTCTCTGATAATTAAACCACAGCATGCTCCATTTCATCCCAAAGACTGCCATTAAATAAACTAGATAACCCTAAAAAAAAATGACAATCTAGCTTTGTTCAAACTATGATACTTACAATGTAATAGTAATATAACAATGTAATAGTAAGTATTATATCTATGCTTTTGAAAGTATTTTTATACTTAATTTTATTTATTACAAGTAGTATTACAGTAGTAGTATAAGACAGTAGTAAGTATTACAAGCCTACTTGTAAAATATTTTGACTGCATTATAAACATCCTTCATTAATTATTCAGCACCCTGCTCATACTGTATTGGTCACATATCCGATAATGCCCTTCGTTCAGCCTTTATTCATTTGATATACACCAGCAATATCAAAAGGTAATAGAGGCCATCTGGTATTTGGGGATAGTATTTGGGGAACGACTTTGCTGACCTCTTGGGTAACTTGAACCACAATGAATTTATCAAGGCGTCTCCATTCCCTACCACTTACTGTAAGAACCATCTCAACACAAAAAGCTGATTCTATGACACAGTCCCTTAGGCCGTAGCACATCTTTTCAAAAGCTCACAACTTGGTGTTACCTCCCCAGTCAACTGTGGTCTGGGGTGAGTTGGAAGCGGCTGTGGAAAAGTACAGGTACTTGTGGAACGTGGCCTCAGAAGACCAATCTTCTTCTAATTGTAGCCGGATGCTAAACACCNNNNTATATTTGAGGTCAGCCTTGAAAATGCAGCTCCTCCGGTGGGCAGACGTTTTGCTCTATTATAACCTCTATCATAAGGTTATACGACGACTCACTGACCCTAAGCCTAACCCTATCTCTATACCAATCTAGCTTGCCATGCACTAAATGAAAGAAAGTTGTAAAGTTTCCTATAATTCCTTTTTACCTTTGGTCGGTGGAGGTCTAAAAGAGAATGCCTACTGACACTTCTATTCAGTCGAGGGTGGCTGTCTTACCGATCGGTTTCCAACAGTGGGCAGTACTTCTCTTTCAAAACCACCAGGCAAGATTCTTTTTCTTTATCCCTTTTCCTTTTTTTCTGGGAAACTTCAGTAAGATGTAATGGGGAAAAAAAATGATGAAACAGTGAGAAACTGAAGCAAGAATGGAATGGGCAAAGTAGAGTCCTCGGAGCCCTTATGGATATTGGCATTCTTCTAACAGAGATACCATTTTCCTTTGTGGCAGAAACCCATTGGCCTGCCACCCAGTTCAAATGCATGCTCACTAATAACGACAACCAAGCCCGGTTCCACTGAAGGGACCATGAATACTGTCGACTTATCACTGCCATTCTATTAAGTGGGATGTAAAAGGGGTGTTGATGTCTTTAGTGTGATGGTGTGTTTTCTCCACATGAGGATAAATGGTGTCAAACATAATGACTATAGGCCTGATATAATTGTAGATCTTATCACCAACTGCAAACCTATATTTGCTCCCTTGCGGTTTCTTTCTGATAATGAAATCCAAACATTTTTGCTACTGGTAGGTGCAAATTACACTGGAAAGTGGGCAGAGTCAGTGTCGATTTGCAAAAACGGAACATTTGCAATTAGTACCAGTCGATCGCAAATTAGTGTAAAGTCACGTGGCAATTTGACCCAATCAAATAGCAACGATTACTGTTACCTCTGTTTGTTTGTTGTTGTCCAAGCAGTTTGATCTTATAGCCTGTAGGACTCTCTTAAGTCCTCTCAAAATGGCAGAGTATCACCAACAAAACATCCCATGTTTGAAGTTGTTGTACATCGCAACATCACAGCAATTCCACCTCCATTTTGGAAGCACAGGAGCATTGGAATGTTAGTTATATACGGGTTTCTGGGTAACGCAATAGCAGATATGAGTGCACAACCAGGGGGAAGTAGGCATAGGCAACAGATTGACAACCGTCAAGATGGCAAGGATTTGTTGTGCCGTTAACTCCGCCAATCTCAAAAGCCAGGGATAAAAAAATTTAACAGACAATGGGGTTCACTCCCTTTAATAAAAACAGACGACAGTTATGGAATCAAGTCTTTCAAAGGGTGGATCTTTCACTAATGATTTGTATGCATGTAGATTACCTGTAGTACACTAGGCTTTTCTATAAGATAGGCCAACGTGTAGACTATAATATCATATATCAGGCCATAAAATAGTTGTCTATGTGGTCATATGCTATCCAACATCCATTCATTTGAAGGAATAACATAAGGATCTGGTAATGTTTCCCCATTAGTTATAACTATTTTGTTTCTGTAAGTAGGAGGCTTCTGATGACATCTCCTGCCAAATCTTGCCACATACCCATCCCCTACCATTAGGATTATTATTGTTCATCTATAGATTTTCCAATCTATATAACTAGAGGAGGTTTGATCCATATGTCTTGTTTTTTTCAAAGTTATTAGAAAATCTATAAATGCACTATAAGCCTTGTATAGAGGTGATGGGATATGAAAAAATTAGGGGGAAATGCACAAAACATTAACTGTGACATGATTCTGTGGTCCAAACAATAATCAAAATCAGGTTCTATGTGAATACAATTTGTGTTGATATTGTCAAAAAGTGACATGGACAGGTTCACTAGGCTAATTAAAAACTAAACCACAAAAGCCAAGTTCAGCCAAGTTCAGAACATTTTGCTTACTCAGTTGACTAAAGCTAGCCTTCTAACATTTCTTAGAATTACAAGAGGTCAGATTCTGTCATTTACTTATGTAGTCAGATTATAGTCCTGGAGTCAGTGATATTGGGATGATACTACACACAAACATTTCTTACGTTACATTAATATTCAAAAGAAAGACAAAGACTAAAACATTCATCTCTGGAAATAGTGTTTTATCATTCCATTATCAGGCTTTACAAGGAAAAATGCAATGCAATACCATTCATACATTGATTACAATAGCATAGTCGCTAATGTGACCGCAGTAGTTCATGGTAACAAAACGGTGAATTGTCCCCTGGCTGCACCTGCAGCTATCCATATTTGTAAACGGGAAACCTGTCCGTTGTGTTTCTAGTCTTTTATTTGTTATCATTGGTTAGTAATTAATCATGAAATAATTGTTGTGTTTGAAACTGCCACAGCGTTTTCATGCGAGATGTGGAATCTGATGTAAAAGCCCTATTTGGTTGTGTGTGTGATGTCTGACTTGACTCAGACAGGGGCGTAGCCAGGGATTTAGAAAATGTTCTCTTTTCATCACAGTAGATCAAATCATTCACATTGTCTTTTTGCAAAGTTAATAGCCTAAATAAATATCCATATTTGATGACCTACTGATAAACCGGATCAGCCTATTTAGGCTCTGGAGATGGCCCTCTGCCTTTCAGGGCCACTGAACCCCTTTAATCTCTTTACCGCACCACTGGGCTCCGCCAACAAGGTAAGATGAGGAGGTCAACCTCCAATTTTTTTCCTACTTTCCCCTTTTCCTTTTAACTTGCTATTAACGGCTCCAAAATATTAAACTGTTACCGGATAAAGTATAGTGGATGTAGGCACACGTCAAACCCTTCCATTCTTGATCTGCTATTGTTGGCGTACTAGATAAAAATGTGGGTTTTATGTGGGGTGTGTTGGCAACCTCAACTGATTCCAGGTTTTCAGAATGTAATTATGCAAAGTGCGCTTTGCAGAAGTTCTCTACTTCTATGCAGACGTGCCCAGTGGATATGTCTCTTCAGAGTCCCTACGGGCTAATAATGCATAATGCATCCATCACTCGATGAAAAATCTCCACTGTAGAGCAGTGGTTCTTTAGTATGTTCGATACAAAACTAATTATGAATGGTTCACAGATGACCATAAATCTAAAAACAGGATTATTGTTAGGCAGATGAACATTTCTCTGTAAAATAATTTGGTGCATATGTTAGATTATGAATGGTCATGCAATGGTTATAAATCGATATCATTTGGATTCCAAATGTTTTACGCTAAAGCCATCCTGTTTTGTCTCTGCAAGTACATTGTGAAAACGTGCCCACAGGGATCAGTTGTCTGATGTTCCAACTATTCTACCGTCTCTTAGCGCCACGATGTTCTCACTCCATTGATTAAAAAAGTGATGAAGTTAAGCTGTTGTGGAGTTGACACATGTTTGCCGACATGCTGGCCTAATCAAGTAACAAGTACTGCAGAATAAGGCTGATTAAGGATGCTTGTGAAAAGCAGCAATCTCAGAGTTTGTTCATAGGTTCACTTCTGAGTGAACTTACTTTCCCTTATTGGTCGGAAATCAATCAATGCCACTTTAAGACTTTAGGACAAAATATATTGAAACTGTGATCATGAAGTTTTCATCGGATTTAAATTCATGTTTCTTGGCCTAACCCCTGATTTGATTATGCAACTCGTGTGTACAATCACAGAACAGATGAAAGCCCATAGACATGCACTGTTTCCAATTAAAATAAGATTTGTAATTTGAACTATGCATCTGTTCCTAATTTGTAGATACTATTTTGTAAATAGTAAAATGGAGAGGAAGTTTACTGAGAAATGACAAAATAAATATGTTTTTAAAATGAACAAATGTGATTAAGTCAGACTCTATCAGAACCAATTCTCAGACTTTTAATGATAATATGCTTGTAAGGTAAAAAAAAAAAAAAGGTAAGTAATCCCTGATAAGTCATTAAGATAAGTCAATATATAAGTCTGCAAAAACAACTGCTATTCTATCATTCAACAATGCCGCAGGATTATCAAGGTAAATACAATGTACAATGGTTAGTTTTCGATTTAAAAACAACAACAACAAGAACACCAAGTGTGTGAGCCAGATGTGTTGTGCGGGGAAAAGAAGCCACAATAAACCTTTTGTGTCTTCTCTCTTTTCAGGCCACCGCAGACTGGATCGAAGATCCTAACGGGCTCCATGGGTCTTTTGGATTTCGGATGGTCCGTGGGAGGACACTTCTGTTGGCCATCATGCAAACAGGTTTTCGTCGTATTTTCATTGCCAAATGTAAATTGTTTCTCAAAAAATGCATTTTTTTGAACCATTGAAAGACCATGATGCGAAAAACCCAACCAAAGAGCCAAAAATAATACACACGTGTTCAAACGAACAGACTGATATCAGTGATCTGATTTGTCACGGTTATAGACATACGCCAAGTGAGATGAAGAATATTTATGCTTGTTGGAGACTTTGAAGGATTGTTTAGGCTAAACTCTGATTCACGTAAACAATTTCTCCACCATGATATAACTTATCCCATTTTAGCGGCAGTGACACTTTTCATTAGGATCTGCAGGCTGATGCGATTCAATATTCCGATTCAGTTTCAAAGCCATTCTTCAAAATGTCACCACTAACGGGGAAGACAAAATGGTAAAAGTGGGAGCAGAAAACAAGAACTGCATGTATTCATGGTGACTAATGTTATTTTTGACTATATTTCAACTCATCTCTGTTCTAGATGTTTTGATACCCGACCTGTTCAACACTGGCCTTGATGTCAAAGACATTTTATTTGTTCTGATGCTATGCATTTTATATGCGTTACCTCCTCCTTCATCAAATAAAACTATTTTTTTAAATATTCATAACACACAAACAGAGGCTTGCTTTGGCTTCCAATATGCTCCAAACTCCACTTTCACAGTTCTCTTCACAGTGCAGCAACTGTGAGAAATTGGTGTTTCGCCTCAGTTCTTCCTAGCTGATCCCAATGCATTTGCAAAGCTAAATGCCAATAAGAACACAGTAAATGATCTTAGTCCACGGTAGGAATGTACAGTGTCCAATCAATACTTTTTTGTTAGTTTTCACACTGGCAAAAGGCTGTAATTAATAGATGGCAGAAGCTAAGCCTTTTGTTTGTCAGAAACCCACTGGAAATAAGTACATAGTACTCGTGTCTAATTACACGCCTTCGTTTCTCAAGTTTACTTTATTTTCATTTTGAATGTTTGAATAAATTACCTTGCAATGAACCACACATTTTTGTCCTTCATGGTAATCTTTCACATTATCCACAAAATGTTCTGTAATGGTCTTAGATGGGACCTTGGGTATTAAAGTAATTTATTTTGTCCTTAAATAAACTTTCACTATAATGGATACCACTTGACGTTCTTGGAATGGTTCATACGGACAGATAAAAAGATGTGATCGCAATTGTAAGGGTCCTTCTCTTAAAGGTGCTTTGGGTAAGATTAAATAGTTATTATTTGAGTAATTTGTTTGAAATGGCACAACCATCCACCAGCTATTAGTGCTAAATGCCCTCTGTACAAAACTATTTAGATTTAAGGCCGCTCCCTGATCATTTTTGACCAATCAGGGCATCTCTTCCCTGATTGATTTTGGGGAATCCATCTTGCCTTTCAATCACAGGTGCACGAAATGCAACACTTCTCAATGGCAGAGAAACGTAGCGAGGGAGGGAGAAGAGAGGGAGGTAATGTTTTTTAGGCTTAATAAGAACGATAGCCAACTACCTCTTGGATGTATAATAGCGCGTACTGATGGTCGGCCTTGCTTATCCTTGACCCTAAGTGGCGCAAAGGAATGCCCGATCCTCCATTGTAGATAGCGTTTTATATGAAATCATCCGGAATCCAAATTAATGTTTGACCCCAGGGTAGTATAATTGTATAGTATACCAGAAGCATGCAGAGGACACAAAGATTTATATATTCCATATACATTTTAATAGTACGGCATTAGTTTAGATTAATAGCAAGAACTGTCAGCGGTGTATTTTGCTCCTCTTACCTCCCACATACGCCCGGTTAACGAAGCAAGGGGGGGGCTGTTTGATGTTATGGCCACCCCTCGAGGTCTCTCGGTGAGTGCTCGCTTTTCAGCATTCAACGCTAGTCAGAGCTCAGGCCAGCGCTTCTTTCTTCTCCAAAACAAGCATCTTAAAATAGTCAGAGCTGGAGGGACACTTCATAGATGGTTTGTATTGTGAGACATTCTTAGTGAATGACACAATGGGATGGATTGGTTAGACGACATTAAGAAGTGTATATATCTAAAAATCCCAATCAAAAAGGCTTTCATATAGCTTGGAAAATAAGAGCGCACTTCAAACAGCACTCAAAAGGCATACACTACAGCATGCTAACAAAGGTCTTTGTGTATGGCCGATGTGTGTGTGTGTGTGTGTGTGTGTCCATCTTTTAACATAACACCATTGTTTTTGTTGAATCGATTGTGAATAAATAATACAAATAAATGTGCCGGGGGCTCATACCAGGGTCTTAGTCTGTCAATGAGGCCTAATAACCGCCATTATTGAGCAGCAGATCACAAACAAAAGGATGGAAAATAATTCAGTTGTCATGGACATGGGTAGAAATTAACTTAGCTGAGCGAGTTTATGAGTGACACACACACACACGTCCCCAGTTCATGTCCCTTGGATTACCGTTTGTCTGCTTTCACTCTTTAATCAAGTATTACAAAATAATAAAACACACAAACATAAACCCACTCATAGGATAACGATTCAATCTTGTCCATCTTGGTCTTCCTCCTTTGGCATAACTGCTCTGAACGGAATCAGAAACATATCAACATAACATGCTGTAAAGGGAATACATTTCTGATTAACCAAAGCGAAAACTCAAAAGGCAGGATCTGTAGCCACAGATATGAGAGTTGCTTGTCGATGTCACGTGGCAATCATTTGGACCAACTGCCAGACTCAAATTGCCAAGTCTGTGTGTTGTGTGGTAGCTGTGATTTGATTTTGGTTAAAATTGATATGTGAACCAAGTGTTGGTAAAAATGCTTGTAAGCTCGACACGATGTCAGGAGATTATAGACAGAAATGTACGTCCCAGCTCAATCAATGGTATAACGACTAATAACGAACGCTAAGAGATAATAAGCTCTGCCTCAGACTTATTCCTGTAGGTGAGCCATTCACTGTTTTTTTGCCGCTGTGCTCTAATAGAACGCAATTAGGCCCTTCGTTTCTATTGAGCGGCTTTCTGTGAATGACTATACTTTTTCAGGGTCTTCCCTAAACACTGGATAAAACCTGATTCTTTGTGACATGATTAACAAAGATCACAATGTTGTCGGTTGTTGCCGTGGTACTGCTCAAGTACTCTTATGAGCACAAACATGAAAACCGGCCTGACCTTCACTTCTAATCCTATTTGCACTTGGTTTTGAATGAATTTGTCGAGACCCAGAGTTCTCCTGCAGTGTCTTTGGTGCATCTGTTTAATAAAGAATACATGTGTATGTCCAGCTGACATGTCCATCTGTCCATGAACCTGTTTTTTTTTTTACCTGGAATATTTCTATCACAGATTCACAAGAAAACAAAAGTGGGGTCCACTGTTTCGATTTGAACAGGATTTAGACACGACCTGACAGAGCATGAGGAAAACAAGTTTTACTACAGAGAGGTGCAGCAGCCCGGCTTGATGTTTAGCCAAAATACAAAACCTGGGCTCCAATACCCCTTGTAGCGCAACGTTTTATCTTTGGTGGCGTTCTTTTCCTCTCTATTGCTTTCTGCCTTAAAAACAACACATAATCACACACACATGGGTACACACACACACACACACACACACACACACACACACACACACACACACACAAAATAAAGTCGGGAACTGAGCTGTATCATAGCTTTCTTTAATCAAAACACAATGTTGGCACGAAAATCGTTCACTCTGTACAGCAATAGTATAACATGTTCACAACAGAATTCACCCACAGGTGACACGGGATTGTCAAAACCTGTGAAAGTGATTTGTAGATTCCTTTTCATTACGCCGCGGCGTCAGCACCCGATGCATTGGAAAATGTGTCATTTTGACAGTACATCAACTCCCCCAGCCCTGTTCTATGGGGAAGTGTTAAGACACCCCTCCCTCTTTGTCCCCTTTGTCATGTGGCTGCTGATAGCCTTTCTGATCCTGTTGGTTTTGTCGCAACGGGACTTCATTTTATGGCAGCTCGGCGCGATGGCATACGGAAAAAAATAAACGAAAAGCACGTCCCCTCCTGTAATCATGCCAGATGAGACTTTTATCAGTTCAGTCAAAGGGAGCTCTGGGGATTATTAAAGATAGCCACAAGGTGTGTTTGTTTGCTCTTTTCAACCCCTTCTTTCTTAATGCAGTGGCTCCATCGTCATGCCATGAAAAATACAAGTCGGGGTATTTTTGTTGTTAGGTTCAGCTCTCTAGCGCTTTGGCCCACTTAAAACAGTGGGCGACACAGCTTACAGAGAGATTAAGGACCTCGGGCCGAATTATGTCATTTATCTGCACCACTTGTCATTTGGAAGTCAAATTACAGTAGCCTATGACACAAAAAAAGCAGGTTTTTCTTTATACAGCTCCAGTGTAAACAACATAGTAACATAGGTAGGGAGAAAGAAAAAAGTTAGCCTCTCAGGTAGCCAGACCACTCCCCAGAGATAAATTATACACGTACAAGCCTGCAAAGTGTCTCACATTGAATGGGAAAAAGTAGAGCTCAATCCTCCTTGCTTGAATACTTGTAAACATAAGGTCCTTTTCATCGAAGGAGGAGAAAAGGAGCAGCTGAACAGCAGTAGTTTCTAAAAAACTGACCATGTGTGCGATGCACAAAGATTACACACACACACACACACACACACACACACACACACACTTCCATTCACTTCCATGCATTTGTCTGTGACCCAACAGTGCATAACAACTTCCACCAGGCAAAACATCAAACAGCGAAAAAGAACGAAAAAAAACACAGCTGAAAAAATGAGTTACCATTATAAAGATGGCAGAGAGAGAGAGAGAGAGAACATAGGAAAACACAGTAAGAAAACAGCACATCATATCAAAGACAACCACAGATTTTCAGATCCGGGAGAGAAGTTCAACATTGGCTTTAGTGAGGAGGTAACCGTTCGTATGGAGACTGGAGCCCCGTCTTATAGTGCTTGTAACTTTGGCGGTCGGCGGTCAAAGTTTCAGTACTCGTCTCATAAATTCTTCACCGGGTCACACCAAATGCCATTGTCAGTTATTAACAATAAATCTTTGTCCTCCAAATTCCAGGCAGGGCAGCTGAGCTCACAGGCCTTAGCGGCTTCCTCCCAAAGGTAAAAAAAACCCGGGAAAAAAAAACGTTGTGTTGTCTTTTTAATAGTATTGAGGTAACGTTCACGAGAGGTGCACGTCTTCAGCGTTGGGCTGTCTTGAGGTGAAACACAATGAATGCGGGTGGCGGCGATGTGGCGAAGCACCGCTCGTCGATGGAAATCCTCAAATGAACTGGGACCAAAAGCAGACGGAGGATTGTCACAAAGTTAATTGAACATGATTATTTTTATTCTCCCCTTTCTCAACGTGTGGTGTTCTCCTGAAACAGGGGGATGGTTTTACAATTCTGTTGCCTTTTTATCTCTTTTATGTGTATCCGCTGTGCGTGGCATCAAAGGCCCCGGGGCCACTCGAACAGCCAATCAAGCTTAAACGTGACCGCGACACGAAAAACGCTCTCGGATGCTGCATCCCTCCGTAAGATTCTTCTCCTTGTTTTTTTTCATTCCACCTGTATAGGGTCACCACCTCCCCTCCTCCACTTACCCGCACCGGCTCCCGGGGTCGGGGGGGGGGGGGGGGCCCGGGGCACAGCAGTTTGGGGGGGGGGGCGTTAGGGGGAGGGGGGTGGGGGGGTGGGGGGGGGGGGGGGGCAGGGGGGTTTGGTGGTGGTGGGGGGTGGGGGTTGTTTTTGGCCCCAGTG
>JAOPJO010000139.1:13423873-13443583 GCA_027123675.1 Molva macrophthalma | reverse complement strand
CGCATTCAAACACAACCACAAACACACACACATGCAAGCATTCAAACAGACACATGCAAACACACACACACACACACACACACATGCACGTATGCAAGCGCACATTCAAACACATACACGCACGATTGCAGACACGCATTTGAAACACACAAACACACGCACATGCGTACATAGGTAGGCACAGACGCATTCAAACACAACCACAAACACACACACATGCAAGCATTCAAACAGACACATGCAAACACACACACACACACACGCACACACTCAAACACATGTATGCAAACACAAACACACACACACACACACACACAAACATATGGAGCCCACATCTCCTCAAGTGCTACATGGCCATGACTGGGGCATGCACACACATGCATGCTCGAAGGCATGCACACAAACACACACAAACACACACACACAGCAAGACAAACACACACCGGCAGACACTCAAGAACATCCACTCACACACTCACCATACATAAGCACATACACTCTTGTGCACTAATTTACCCAAATGTGTACAAAGCTGATGAAAGTTGCCTTCAATGAAAGGAGCACGTTCATTATGTTGTTTTCTTAAGGATGACATGAAACAGCAATCAGAGCACACACTGCTTCTGTAATGAGACACATTTAAATAAGATATTTATGGCCTTCAAGACATAACAGGGCTGCTATGATGTGATCCTAGAGGAATTGCTTGGCCATAGCTGGAGTACTTCTAAAGTAGACAAGGTCCTAGTAATGTTAAGGATATTACGTTTAGGAGGTTACTCACACAAGGTTTTCTGAACTACATGAGGTTACATGACCTGGGGAAATACATATGAATTGTATTTCATGTGGTTGATTTCACGCCACGGACAGATTCTGTGTCACCATACGTTAAGGAGAACGAATGTGAGTGGATATATATTTTTTTCTATTGAAATAAAATAGATCACGTTACTGGCTTGGTCTGGCCTGGTTTGCCAACTGATCAAGGAAATAGCCGCGAATATCACACATCACACATCACACATTCCAATAGGAGTTGAGAGGTACAGTTCATAAATCTGTTTAGCCCCATTTACCGTGTTCACAACCAAAGATGCGCAACCAAAGAATCACAAGATAAGGTTCTGAAACTGTACTGTTCACATTTCTACAACGAGCAGCTACTTGAAGCCGTATGTGGCTATTGCAGCAGTAGGGACCGGGTGATTAAGCTAACGTTATGCCAGGAGTTGGAAGCTGGCAATGCACCGGCTCATTGGAAAACCAAACAAAACTCCAGGGACTTTGTTTCACCTGGAGAGAGACTAAATGAATGATAACGCTGTGCTTCTTGGCGACTGGTGAGAAACAAAATATCAACGCAGTGTTTCTACTTGTAATTTGTAAAAAATTTTATGATTCCCCCTTTTAGAATAAATTCCTGTAATGTAGGGAGGAGATGTAAAGCTTAAAACATATTTATTTGGTTCATGGAGCATTATGAAAGGAGTATTTTAGTTTTTCTTGGCTGCTTCTCAAAGCAAGCACATTAACCACTTTGGACTCTTTGATGGACTCGTTATCTATGGCCTTTGCTTTTATTTACGACATTTCATTGACTAAATGATTCATCTAAAAAAAAAAAGATTGTTAGATACATTGACCAACGTTTAGTTGCAGCCCTTATACTTCTACACGTGAGCAGCGAGAATGACGAAGAATGATGATGGGCACCGCTACAGAGAGTTAGGCTTTATTATTGTTTACATCTATCATGTATCACCTGAATGGAAATGGCAACAGAACAAATATAAATGTAATATAATCCCTCTTTTTTGTCTCTGCGCCTATTTTATTTGTTTGTGCTTCTACTTTATTGGACTGTTCCCCTTAACATTTCAACTTAGGAGCACTGTGCTCGCAGTATGAAAAGTCAGCATGGGGCCCTGGCCCAACATCTAGTCTAGTGCCTCGCAAAGTGTCATGATTAATAAATGAATGCATGGCAAATTTGATTTATAAATTTGGACACAAGACTCGGAACTGCCCCCCACCTCCCCTCCCAGTGCAGCCAGTCCACCTGGATGGAACCATCATCACTTATTCATCCAACAACTGCCACTCTGCAGACAGAAACAGTCAACATGGCCACCGCCTCCCTCTTTCCCCCATCCATTCGTTGCTCTTTCCTCTACTATTCAAGGTATAATTTAGCGTTTCATTTGTTTCTCGGAAACGCGTTCTTTGGGAAAATGTACAGTTCACGATGGAGGCATTTTGTCAAAAACAATTCTCTGCTCCATGGGGGGAACAGCCTTGGTTGGCCGCTACGTCGACCTTTCATCATCGTGTTTTGTGTCGCTGTGTTGCAACAACAAGCCACAGTATTGATAGCCACACAATTGGTGCCATGTTGTTTTAGCAGCTCAAGGTTACCAAGACAATAAGCCAGAATGAACACATGCTTACTTTTCCAACTCATTTTTCTCTGTTGTATAAAAAGAGACAAAAGTAATTACATACCGTGATTAATGAAAGGTATATGGATTATATATATTTAATCTGGCTACTATTGTTTGACAACCTCCGTGAGGGATATTAGGTCTCTCTCTGATAATATGCACAAATGAAAAATTGTTTCACTTGCAGTTTTCCCATTTCAACTCCCCCCTAAGCTGCAGTTTATAGACTCTCATTCAGCCTCAATGGTGGAAGGAATAAATGAAAATAAAAGGATGGGATGGGGAGGCAGGAGGTAGAAGAATGAATCTGCCAGGAGTAATGCATCTCTTAATAGCATTTTCTGCTTTATTAGTCATACTTAACAGCTTTGAGGAGCTGTGAGAGGATACAAAAGGGCCCCTATTGTTTTCTACGATCAAATAATATCGTCTGACATTTTAATTATTCATATGGAGAGTGGCCCATGTTTTTTTTCTTATTTTTTTCTGAAGGAGGCGGAGTTGGAGGAGGAGGAGAGGGTTTTACAAACAAAACACACACAAGGCCTACAGCTAGAGGCGATTTGTATGGACTGTTTGAGAGCACTAATTACCATCATATTTATGACCCCTTATCAGCCCCTGTCCTGCACACTCACACACACATCAAAACTGCACTCACGTTCAAACAGGTAACTTCCTTAGCAATTTGGAGGGCAATCGGGACCATGTTTACATCGATTTAGTTGTCTTTTTTCATTAATAAGTCATTTGCATTGTTTTATTATAACTAATTGTGTAAGGAGGTTGTTTTTGTAACACATGGGTCATTGCATGGGTATTAATTGTAATACAGACTTGATTTGAGAAGGTCAAAACAAGGGATTAAGCAAATAAACACCAATGTGTTTATTTGGATAATTTGCTTTTATCCAAAGCACTTTGCACATAAATTTCAGATACAGGCCATTATAAATGAGTTGGAGTTAGACATCTTTTTTCAAGGATGCCTGCTCCAGCAGACATTAGGGATTGAACCTTTCAGCTCGAAACACCTGCACTTTACACACACCAGACCAGGGGTTTCCAAACCTTTTCGAATCGGGGCCCACTTCAACATTTCAAAAGTGTTTATGGCCCACAGTCCATTTCAAATACAGTATTTCGGAACCCAACCATAAACCAATTATCAACAGAAGCTGTACCATATGGTTACTTATCCATATGGTATATTACCCATAAACATTACAGTCATAATGCATTCAATCAGAAAAATAACATAAACATTGTTTTTATAACAAAGATCAAAAATGTTTTTTTACAATCATTTGGCTGACCACTTGCAGTATCCACGTGGACCACTAGGGGGTCGTGGCCTCACAGAATGGGAATCACAGCACTACACTAGAGTACTCTCCCACCAATTCACTGATTCCTCCATCCATCCGTTCATTCATTCAAACCAATGTTCTGAAACGATGGGCTTGGCCAGGCACTCACGTTGGATGTCGACGGTGACCGTTGTGTCCTTCCCGTTGGGTGCTGCCTTGTTGGACGCCCGGCAGGTGATCTGCTGTCCTGACTCGATGTTGTTAGGAGACAGGTAGAGTGTGCTCACCGTGCTCTCTCTCCTGCCGTCGCGCAACAGCGTCTGAAAAACGGGAAGGACGGCCCGTAATTACACAAGCACGCAAACTGCCGGGCTTTCATGCATTATTTATAATCCAGTGTGTTTTATTTGGTCTTAACAGAACAGGCCGTACGCCGAGGTAGTATGGTAATGGTTTCGCTTGACTTGGAAGGTTGTGAAACGGATAGACGAACACCTAATTAGCGTCTGTATCAGATTTGTTTGTAAATCATTTAAAACGTGTACGTGTGTGTGTGTGTGTGTGTGTGTGTATGTGTATATTCCGTCAAGCCTAATGGAACCAGGGAAGTGTTTGATGTGTGATGTCTACCTAGTTTATCGTCAGGGATACTCTCTTAACTGAGCCGTGGATAATTGATTAATTTCCAAGATGAGGAAAAAAGTCAGGAAAATACTTTCTTGGTGATAACGTATCATTCTCCACCTGTGTGTGCAGCTCAACTATCTTTCCATCCTTTCCATCTGCGCCGTCTCTGGGGGGCCCGGGGAAAGGTGCAGAGGCCAACGCTGAGCGTGAAACATACAGGCAGAGAGCAAACTGTCTCGCTTTCCTTCAGATAGCACCCACTCTGTGTCCTATCATCCTTTTATGAGAGACCTCGGCCAAGGGAGTCCGTTGGGTTTCATTTGTAGCAGCTTTTTAATGGTCTTTTACAACCCATTTTGATCCATCCTCACTTCACCTGAACACTCTTGAGACCGTGAATTAATCAGAACCAGGGGTAGCGGTGTGGTATTGTGTGTGGTGTTTAAATATACAAAGTAGGTCCAGTGGTGGATTATGAAACCAACTGGAAAGGTGGGGAAGCAGTTGGAGAACTCCATTAGTCACCATGGAGAAAAGAGAGAGGAGTGGGGACTCTTTTGACGCTCATTGTAAGCAACTGGCACAAGAGTCCAATTACAGGCCAACAAAGAGACAGCAAAATTGGAAAATTACCATATACCATTTAAAAACTTTGTATGGAAAATATTCAAAATGCTCCTCACTCAACCCACTATATCAACTTCAGTGCTTTCCTTCTGTTCACATTGAACTTAATCCCAGTTTCACAACTGCCGTTGACGTACGTATGTTCACTTAGTCAATATGGGTTAACTTGGCTTTCAAATTTGCCAGACATGACTTTTCTTCTACGGAAAACCCATTTGTTCCACAATTATCATCCACCAATTAGAATGCCTATCAAACAAGGATCAGTTTTGTTTTGTGGACAAATTTCCAGTGCAAAAGAAACTTGATGGTTCAAAGTAAGAAAGCATTAAGCAAACTTTAATCAAAAATGGCATGCTGCAAGATGTTTGTGTGTGTGTGTGTGTGTGTGTGTGTGTGTGTGTGTGTGCGTGTCTATTTTGATATCTGCAGTAGCTTTAAGGCAAATGTGGATAGGAGAACAGCGAAAAACGCAGTAAACGTCTGTTCCATATGTTGTGACAGATGCTCAAGCGGCAAAATTTCTACCAAATGCCTGGCGGTTTTTACACTGTGAAGGAGTTTTTTTTTTCTTTCTTCTGCTGGTTTGCAAACTCTGCCTTATGCCTTGCTCCTTCCGATTAATCAAAATATTTAAATCGGAAGTTGCCTGAAAACAACTTTCTCTTTGCATGTGAACATTTACGTTAAAACGTGTGTGACTTTCTTTTTTTACAGGCATGTCTGAGGAACACATGCAAACACTCCCTTCTGTTTGTACGATCCTTTCCAATTAACACTGCTGGAACACAAACCGAAAACAGTACTCTTGTCCAAACACCGACATATGTGTTAACAGAGTACCAGCCACATAATATATACAGAACATAATAGACTATATCTCTCTCTCCGCCCCAGCCCCCCCACTACATATCAATTACAACATACAACATCTAGAAATAAACACGCAACTAATTTAATTTCATCACCTCCACATCCTATTAGTTCATGTCCTAGGATGATCAGCAGGGGACTAGAATAGGAAAAAACAACATGTGGATAACGAAACAAAAACAGTTATTTTGTGAAACCTTGATTATAAACCTTGATTTTAAAGACCTATCTTTCATTTCAGCTACAAATCAACAGCAGGGTGTCATTTAGAGAGTTTTGTAACCCCAGTGGAAACTTCTGAGACTAAATAGATATAGAATAGAACAGATAAACAACAAGGAAGAAAGAAAAAACCTTGCCATTGTTATGGTTTTGATTCTTGCACAAGTCAATCACCAAGTCAATCCAATATCATTTGGAAGATCAATGGGTGACAAATTGGTGGTCGACACTTTTCACAAAATGATGAAAAATGACGACGGTATGCAAAACCCATTAGTTCAAGCTATTGGTAGCAATACATATTCCAAGCATGAACGAGAATTACTTCTAAACATTTAGCTTTAGAAAGATAAAAACGCTTTATTTTAGAGAATGATTATAAAGCTCCCAAGGATTTTAAACTGACCCGCCTTCAATGAGAGGGGTCATCAAAGCAGTGACAGAAACAGCCTGCCGCAATGAAGCAATTATCCATGGCACGGTGTCTCGGGCCTACTGGGAATCCTGTTATGATCGCGTCTGCACCTCCTGACTAAATCTCACCCCCCACTTGGGCTGAATCAGCTCTCGTGGGAGAGGGGCATTAGGAAGCCTTCCTCTGGGCATCGATGTTCTGCTGCAGCCTTTCCCACTGCCGCATATCTCTCTCCTCCTTCCCCCATGAAAAAGATTGCACAGCTCACCCACTCCCTTGAAGTGAGGAAGGACGGACGGACAGACAGACAGGCTTGGCTCATTCAACGATAATGTGTGCACCTATCCAAAAATCCAAACAACAATGTCATTGGGGATAGTTAAAAAAATATAGAGATATTTATTTTTTAATACTAGTAACATGGGCTAGGGAAACACAAGGAGCTCTACATCTAGATGGGAAGACAATTCTATTATAAATGGAAAATAGAATACTTTTTTAGGGAGAGATATACAAGATGGCCAAATGACCTGCCTGCTTCATATCACCTCCTTGTCTGAGGGAAGATCCAGCACCTAACAATCGTGTGTCTCCCAGTGGCATTTCCCACGAGTGGAGTAGCTGCCGGAGAACGCAGCATGGGAAATGATGCCTTCTCATATCACATCCTCGCAGCTTGACAAAGCTTTCCTGTCGAAGAGCCATCAGGTTTTTAAGGAAAGGTCTCTTTGTTGTGCTAACTTTGTTTGTGGCTCTTTAAAGCTGTGGGCAGACGAGGATGAATGGAAAAAGCCAGACATCCAAGGACTGAGGAGGAGGGAGAATGTGTGGAGTGTGATGCAATGAAGTGAAGGACAACAACAGAAAACCCTCGCTCTCTGCCTACTATGGCTGCAGTAAAACAAACAGGAAAAAGTGCCATTAGTTTGGCTATTGTGTCTGTTATTATATATTTTTTTCTTCTCCAATTTCGAAGAATTGATTTTTCCTGGGGATTTTCCTCCATCTAAAACTAAACTAGTCATTTTGGAGCCTTCATTTAAATGAGCCACTTGTGGGTCTTTGACTTTGTGGTGCCGGCCACCTAATTCCTTTCCCAGGCAATAGCGAGTTTGTGACCACGTCGCAATGAGCCCCATCAGACCCTGGATGGGCAAACTAATGTGCCCATCTAGGTTAAAGATGATTGGTTGAGTTATAACAAGACCCCTCTTGCTGCAAGCCACCAATGCTAATGAAAGGCTCAGATCCTTGGCCAGTGTGTCAATTGGTGTGTTTATACCGTTTCCAGTATGGCATAAATAGGGAACACCAATAGATTTTTCCTTTTCTTCTACGTCACAGACAGCAGAACATCTAGCCCAAAACGAACTATATGCCATGAGTCTAGAATGTTTCTTTGTAAGGGGCGCGTTATTACATATTTACTATACAGTCAATATCTGCACAATCTAAGGTCCTTGAAGGGTTAACAATGATTAATTATTGACTAACACGGTTGCCTATACAATGTTGTGCGATTCAATTATTAAATGTTAACATAATGCATTAAACATTCTTAAAATAAGGCTTTTTTTCCCCCAGAGTTCTACTCTATAGGAAGCAGCACTTCTACAGGGAAGAGAAAGGATTTCTGGGGGGATAGACAAGTATATGAAGTATATCTGTTCATCTATCAAACGCATTCCCCTGATAAAGTATCAAACAGTGAACAGTGCCATAATGATCAGACCCAGGACAGGAAACATCTGTTAAGACTGCAAAGATCCTGCTGTTTTGGAAGACATGCGATTTGCTGCGCTTTTAAAACCCAACATTGTGCGTGTGTTCGCTTTTTAAAAGTGCAGTCACATCATGCTGGCAGTTTTGTATCAAGTTGTGTTTGTTAATTGCTTCAAATTGTCTATAATTGATAAATTCACACTGCTACAGCTGACTGTTTTCTGTAATAAACCAAATATAATAAAACCATAATTACATGTTTTCGATTACATACTGAAATTCAGGAAGCATTGTTTGCAAAATAATTTCCTTACCAGATTAAATTGTATTTTATATTTGTATTTATCAAGTGTATCTTGCCCTTTGTGTTCCATAAACATGTAAACACCTAGCATGTGTAGGATAAACTAGAAATAATTGACTAGAACTTATTGATTAAATGTCAGCGAACATTCATATTATAGACATATATGGTGGGGGAGAAGTGTACAAAACAGCACTAGGGGAGAGGGGGAGGGGGGGGTGGACTGAATGAGGTCAGTGTGCCAAATCATTCATAAAATATCTATAAAAGTAGGAGGACATCCTCCATGTCCCGCCGCTCAATACCCACATGCTCTGCAATATTAATTTGATCGGATCGTACAAAACGAGAAACACCATCTCTATGTGTAGCATCTTTAATTTCATATTGAGCTCATCATGTTATGCTATGGATTAGTGTTGCAGGCTATGGGGATTGGATCGATTTTATTACCAACGGATTTATGCACTGGTATTTTTATATACAGTATGTCACGTTACTGTATTACAAGCTAGCATTGTCAACGGTACACTCCTGTTTCCTGCGAGTGCCTCTGTGTTGACTCGTTGCTAGGGACCTGCTGGTGGTGGTGTTGCCGTGTTGACGGCTGTTGCAACTGGACAGAGATAGATGGACTCCTGCACTCCACTCTCAGATTAGTGTTTGTCAACACGTCAATTGATTGTACCCTCGACACCGTCGCTACTTCTTCTTCTTCTTCTTCTTCTTGGATGTTCGGCGGGGCTGTCAGTCCACTCCCCCGCTGGGGACTAAAGGGGTGGGAAAGCACCGTCGGGAACGGCCCTTGCTCAAGTCTACACCCACTCCATCGTAAGGAACACTGTATGAGCCTTAGGGGCCCAGTCTCTTATGTTGTGTACACTCAGAGGTTAATGTTTGTTTTTTAGAACTTGCACGAGACGTCTTGTCTTTAATCATGTTTTGCTGGTTTAATTTCACCCTCTCCTTAAAGACAACAATGGATTGGGTGTCAGCAAATTCTTTCTCCATAGAACGACGGTACCTGTATATTCATAACGGTACCACCAAGTGACATGTTAATTATTGAGCAGAAACCGTGCGGCCGGGTCAAGAGCATTTCTTATTTTTTTTTCTCTATACGATGCACAATTTGTTACACAAATAAAGTTCATTTCAACCCGGGGCAATTTGCATGCTCTATAGTTTTCTATTAGAGTAAAATAATTAGTTGTCTGCTTGGCCTAATGGTGGGTAATAAAGCCCATTGACGTTTTGCAGACTTTGCGGAACACAGCTTGGCTTTATTATGGCTAGACTGAAACCTAGCAGTAATTAACCAAGCTCTACTAATCACACTCACTGTTGTGTAGTAAACTGGCACAGCACATATGAGTAAAATAAAGGCAGTTGAAAACTTGCTCATTGGCAAAAACGTCTCCCTTCTTGTTCTTAATTATAAATTAAAAGTGCACTTTTTGCACTGCAGTACAGCCGAGGCTTTGAGGACTAGCAGGAGCCTTGTAAAGGTGGAATAAAGTCGTACTAGAGGGGGTGGAAAACGTTTATTTCTGCTTGCCAGGAAACAAAGATTTCCAAACAAAGATTTCCTCCGTGTACATGGTAGTGGTAGGGGGGGGGGGGGATGGGACAATGGGGTTTGAACCCAAAGACATTTTGGCAGGGGAGTCAGACCCTCCTAACCCCTAGAGGGGGGGGGGGGGCATGGGACATTGGGGTTCGAACCCAAAGACATTTTGGCAGGGGAGTCAGACCGTCCTAACCCCTAGATTTGACTGCGCTGTGTTTCTGCGCCGTTCCCGAGGCTCACCTTGGAGTACATGGCTCCGCTCAGGACCAGGCCGTTGCGGATCCAGATGATGGAGGCGGCGGGCTTGGCGTTGTCCGCGTGGCAGGTGAGGTTGAGGTGGTCACCCGCCCGCAGGCTCACCACCGGGGAGCCCACGATCACCGGGTCATCAGGGGGAACTGCGAGGAGAGGAGAGGAGAGCGGGGTTGGGTTTGCGACTGCTTTCTCAGTGGAGAGGTAGAAGTACACATTGGTTCTGCATGGTGCGTTTTTGTGTTAGCTGTCCAAGAAAATAAAGGTTGTACTAATATTGGATTTTGGAATTCAAATTGTGATGCAGTTGGAGATGTGCTTAAATGTTAATGCTACTGTTTTATTCAGCTGCCTATCAATGTCTGTGTCATTTTTCTATTGCACACCAACACGTTTTGACCACAAATAATAATTTTGGATGTCACAGACCCACTGAAATACCCAACACCAGGTGTGAATATTTAAAATGTACCCAGTTTAATTCCTCCTTAAATAACACAAAGCTCAACCCTTTGAACAAACGTTTTTTTGTTATTTTTAGACGCAACTTTCTTCCAAAGAACACTGAGGTTTACTTTTTAACTTCAACACTCTTGTTTTTTTCTACAGTCTATTGTCCGAGAAATAACAACTTCAGAAAATAAAGTTTGTGGCTGTTGGTGGTAGGATGTGAGCAAGTGCGACTGAACTGGTTAAGAAGTGACATGTGCCTCTAATTATCTGCTTTTTAAGCTGATAGTGCACAGAAGCAGTGGATTGAGCTAGCGATACACCTCATTAAATCAGCACAAAAAAATAGACAAGGAAAAAGCTCTGAATTTGGACCAGGGACAGCATCTGCGCTACCTGTGAAAATGATCGAAAAGGTGTTGTATTTCTTTCTTTCTAAATAGGTGTTTTTTTTATCAGTCATCTTGACTTTTCTCCCATCATTATAATTACCAATATCACCATTTCTCAGGGGTTCGTATGAGTCTTTTCTCTCTGGAGGACAAGCCTTGGATATAAAAAGAACGAGTGTTTTCCTTGAGTGCTCTAAGAAAACTCCTTGATGATGATCATAATCCAACTGAAAATCTGAAGGCTGTCAGGATTTCACATTTCCAGTCTCATGCTAATGCTACAGCCGCAATTTGGAGCAGCATAAAGAAGACAGACAGACAGACAGACAGACAGACGTCTATCCTATAGAGATAGGATAGACTTATAGATAGGACAGACAGACAGACAGATAGCTAGATAGCTAGGTAGATATAGAGATAGAGATAGATAAGATAGATAGTATAGATATATAGATAGGAGAGATCGACAGACAGCCAGACAGACAGACAGATAGTTATACAGCGAGATAGATCGATCGATAGATATACAGATAGGAGGGATATACTGAAAGACAGATTTACAGCGATACAGTGGTTGCAATAGCGTGATTTGAAAAAAGCAGTGTCCTGACCTGAATTTGTAAGAAATATCTATTGTCAAAAATATATATTTATTTATATGTTCAAGGACATAGGGTTTGTGTGTGTGTGTGTGTGTGTGTGTGTGTGTGTGTGTGTGTGTGAGAATGTGTGTGTGCGCATGCATGTGTATTCCCACAACAACGGCTCACAGTCATTCTGGGAAAAGTTGAACCAAAACATTCTGTAGTCTACGATAGAGCAAAAAATGGTCAATGCTCTATATCGCCGCGCCCTTAGAAACATTAGTCATCCCTACAGCGACACTGATATATCACATTGTGAAGGAGACTGCAGGGCAAACTCCTTCCTAGTCATGACCAACGGATGAATGGCAGTGTGAAAGGCAAGATGCCGTAGCCCCTAATTCAAAGTTAAATAAATACACAGTAGAAACAGTAGAAAGTTACAAGCTACCCTCCGCCAATTTGGTGAGGTCCCCGCTTAGGTTGAAACAGAAACTTTCTTTCTTTTTCTGACTTTTTGATTCCTTTCTACACTTATTGTTTATGGGTATGTCGCACTAATGCATGTGAAACGAACAGCACCATGTCTTTAGAGAATTAAAGCTTGCAAGCAGTTACAAGGTGAGGAATCCCACTGGGTGAATTCTTGAGTTTAAGAAGATAAATTGTGTTTCAATGCTATTTAAAAAAAATTAAAAAAAACACCTGGTGCTAAAAGCCTGTGATCAAAGGATTACTTACCCTGGAATAAAAAGAAAATCAGTCAATGGATTATTATAAAATAAGACCACTATTATATTCAGTCTCTAAAGGCTAAATGCACTGACGACTATATATTATAAACCATCAAATACATTTCCTTGGCTGGAGGCTTGCATTTAGTGACATCTGTCCTTACAGCCATCAAGGCTGACACAGTACACCCCCAGTATTTCTAATGAACCAAAATCGATAAACGCTTCAACACATTCATTCCACAGGTGAGCAATTACGTGGAGAGCATGGAGAGGGAAGACGTTTCTGATTGCAGACACCTGGCCTCTTTTCTTGTCCACCTCAGACACCGAAGAGGTCAATGGTGCATAGCCAGTGTAATAATAGTGTAACAGTGTAACAAAAATAATAATAATAAGCACACAACAACCAACAACAAAGACAAGTTGGAATGACATGAGCGCCGGAAGCAGTTGTTGAGGTGGCTGAAAGGCACTGATTACATTCTTGTGCGAAAGTGGATCTAATCACACTGAATTTTATTCAAACTTGAGTGAATTATTGATTGAGCACTCAGCTCATTAGCTTGCAGATCTGGGGCAGGCCTAAATCAAACGCAACACGCAGCTGGCACATCCTTAGTGCTTGGAAGGAAGACAAGGGGGTGTGGGGGTGGAGGTGGGGAGAGTAAGGGGATGTGAGGGGGGAGGGAGGGGCGGTACAGAGTTCAAGACCGCACTCTGGCCTCTTTTTCCTGAGAGAACGTCAATACTTTGTCGACGCTAGGCGCTGTATGAAGGCCTCCAGAAGCCAAAGCTAAAGTGTAGAGCGCACGCCGAAAGCGCATTCCCTTTCGTTCCAGTGTAAATCAATCAGCACTTTCACGCCACAGGCGGCGCTGAAGCACACTGCAGGGCGCAACAGTGTTCTTTTCCCACACAGGGTCTATTTATTGCGTCTTCGCATGGTATTTTTAATGCAGCTTTTGGTTCAGATGATCAATTTAAATTGACTAGATGAGTGAGCATGCGTTGAATTGAATATGCCTCGGGTGTGAAGACAAGGCAAAAAAGAAAGTTTGGTTCCGTTTGCGCTCTATGATCAAGCTTTGGTATGTGGAGGACTTGAGGAGCCATTGGAGGGCTTGCTATGTGCACTAGCTTCTCCCTGCGTCACAGCCTTTCACACTCTTCTCACTCTGCTTGCTAGGAGGAGATTTCCCATCCTCAACCAGCTTTTGTATTAGAACACAATGTTTCTCACGCTTTAGTTTTTTTGTGGTGAGGCACATCTATTGAAGTACATTCAGCCCAGGACCCAGACAATATTCCGGAGCAGTAAAGTAAGCAATGTGGACCTTGGGGCTCGTAACCCAGTACCTTCCAGCTGGAAGTTGAACGTCCTAAGCACTACATTATTATTTCTTATGTGGAGGAAGCCACCGCGTGTGTATCGTCAGTAGAGTTTCCAGCCAAATGTTTAGCATTTACGAAAGGCTGAAAATGCTAATTATTTACTAGTTTCTGTTGACTGATATTGTGACCCGGTTTGCGCACGTCTCCGCGATGACAAACCATGTCCTAAAAAAGGGTCCTGGTTATCGTCGCCGAGCAACAGGAACCCGATAAATGTGAGTGTTAAGCGCTAACGTGGGGAGGGGAGAGAGAGGAAAGTTTTTAGAGACAAACCGCAACTTGCAAGACGTAATTGTCGGTGCAGGTGTACGCCAGCTGCACCTGCATATTTCACACAGTCAGGCGTAGATGAAACACGTTCCCGTTCCACCGCATTCTGTCTCTGTTGGCGCCTCAACTCGTTCACCTTAAGCAGACATAGACTTGTTTATGCAAGGACGCTTTTGACATGTTTCTTGTGCTTCTATTTATGTTTATGTAGATTTCACAATTTCATATACGTGCATACAATCAGGGGTCGAAAAGCTCTCTTCTCAATGTTGTGCGTCCACATCTTGCCATCATCTACTGGTGTTCAGGATGTGTGCTAGGAAGCAGCAGAGAGAGTTCATTAAAGCTCCCTCCCTTCAATCATTCACTCATCCTGACGGGAGCGACACCGGGAAGCTGCATTTAGTGACCATCTTCGTTTCACACGATGGCAGGCTAGCAATCTAAACTACAAAAAGAGAAGACAGAGATCATAGAAACCTTCCCTTTCCTTTCATATCTCGCTTTCTCGCTCGCTGTCTTTTTCCTTCATCTGTCTCTCCGCTTCACTCCCCAACCCTCCCTAGAATAGCTGTGTGGTACACCAGCTCTACACAGACTTTGTTTTTGTGCTGTGTCGGAAGTCTCGCTAAATGTCCTATAGTGATAGTGGTGTTGCACAGAGATGCTACGCAGGGCCCCCACCAGATGTGTATGGGACTCATTAGAGGAACAGTTATTATCCAGAGGAGATGATCTACCCCAGCAAAGGGAAACTCAATGCACTAAACAAGAGACAAGATGTCACAGAAGATTCCCAGGCAAGCACTTATGCTGTGATTAAGAGGGCCAGCTGACTCAAATCACTTGTGTTTTATGTCTTAAATTATGGGTGGACTGCGGAGGTTCCTGGTTAGAGGGTGCAACGGTAAATCATTGCTAAATACTTTTAAGACTTTAAGCCGGGTGTGTTTCTATTATCCAACCCAACACAAACGGGATATGGAACATTGTTTTTGAAATATAGTATGAAGACTATCTACATTATGTGTTGTTTTTGTTTGTGTTCACAGCTCACGCAATTGTATCTTAATGCATAGATTTTTTTGTTCTGGTGTCTTTGAAGATGATCAGGAAATAACAATGTTTTGGTATATCATATAGCAGCTCTTTAAACAACTTTTTTTAATCTAAAATTACAATCTAGCATATTATAATTCAGCATTGTCATATCATAATTTATACATGAATATACTGAAATTACATTTCTCAGCATTCATTTATGTTCCTAAACATGTGTAACATTGTTACAAACACTACAGCTGTAACAATGTAGATGCGTTGGTATGGATGGAGGTTTCAGTCAGACACTGTGATTGGTTTATGTTCAGTGTGTGAGCCACACTGTTAGCCTATTTTTGGAATTGATTAGAGGAATTTATTTAATTTAAAGATTTGGTGTGCTGCTGGAAAAGTATGCCCCCATGTGATTAGCAATGGAAATGGAAACACATTTATCTGTGCCAGGTTACATAACAAAAGTTCATCCGGAGAGTAATTCAAGAAGTTTCAAAAGTTTGAGTATTCAAACAAAGTATGTGACAAATATGGCCTTGTTTAATAAAAACATGAGATTTAGATTTTGTCCAACTCAAATTGAGGTTTAAAGGTTGGATTCATTTTTACTCATTATAAGAACAAAGTCTGAAATGTAAATTGTGGCGAAAAAAGGGAGGTAGTCACTCTTGCTGTGAGGAAAAATAGGTTAATAGGGATATGTTATGGAACACATTAAAAAGTAATTACACTCTGGGGCCTTGAATAGGTTCTACTGCAGGCTTTTTACCATAAAGGAAAACTTTTCTAACTTTTTTTTACAAAGACAGATGAGAAAAGTCTGCAGCCAAACCATGAAAAGTTCAATTCCTAGTTTTTCTTTTCTCTCTTCCTTATAAAGAATGGATTGGCCCCTAAAACTGTATCTCGCATTATCTCAAGTCTATTTTCTCAGGCATTTCGTTGAACCTCAATCAATGTTGTACTGTATCAAAGATGCCACAGATCCCACATACATACAATAATACACACTAGGCAAATAGTCATGCTCATCTTTCATAGCACTCTTATATAAGATTACATTAATGATTAATTAACATAATGTACATAACAAAATAGTTACTCAGAGTGGATCTCCTGTTGTCATCATCATTATATAAGACCATGAAAACACCTTTCAAACATTATTGAAGATTTATTTCAGAAACCATTAATATATAAACTTTATACATCAGAAAATATGAAAACAGAGATTACTCTTGCACTAATGATTATAGTTTAAAGTGATAACCTTTAGAGGAGAACCATCTGGTTCACTCTCAGTTTGAATGGTGTAATGCTGTAAATAAACCATGTCGTACTCAATGTTTGTTTGCTGAGGGACCTTTTTCTTTGGGATGCCACATGCTGCTTGTGAGAGAGAGGGTCGTTTTAAGATGCAGTTTTCAGAAGTTATTCCAAGGAGAGGAGGAGATTGAGAACATACTTGCGTAACCCCAAATAAATAGCTCTGTGTAGGCAACACCACACCTGAGCTCGATCACATCCAAGCACACACTGATCTCCATGTTATCTACTCCACTTAGTAACGTTAACAAGGACACCAGACAGAGGGTGTTGCCAGCTGCCATCCTATAATGGCATCCCTGAAAAAACCTAATGCCCTCTGACTCATTTCACAGGACTCACGTCCCGCCCCCAATCAGCGATGGTGTTTGACCGCTGTGACAGAAGGATAGCAAGGGGATGTGGATTCCCTGGCAACCCTGTCAGTGGGCTGAAAACCAGTCCTAGTTACAGCCACTTGCTGCGTGTTTCAAAGGAGAGCATCACGGCCTAATTGTTCCAAATTGGCAATTTAAAATGGCTGGTCAATAGATTTCTCATGAGGCTAGCTAATGACAATCCGCAACCTGCGTTCAAAGTAGTGTGGAACGTTCAAAAACTGATTGGAGGAGACTGGGAAAAAACATGGGATTTGACTCCTGTTTTCTCTCTATTAGTCCTTTTTTAGTTAGTGAGAAAAGTAATTTAAGACTTATTACCACTTTTAAAACAAAAAAGAAAGATTTTGGGTTCACTGCCCCTTTAATAATAATTGCTGGGTGTCGAGTGGTGAGCTGTTGCCATCGAGCGCCCTTCCGCTCCTCTCCATCCTTGTGTACAGTCTCACTCTTTATTTACAGAGTTTGAATTCAAAAGGCCCCTTTGGGGGTCACAGAAAAAAGACACACACAACCCAATTCATTTTGAGAAGTGTAGAGGATCGTCATGGAGATGCATGGGAGAGGTGGGACCTGTGTGGTATGGCTTTCCGTGTGCGTAGAGAAGACCAGAGAGAATACAACGTAGGTAGGGAGGAAATGTTTTAATTTGCACAGTGCATTTAGCCTCAGTAATTAATAAGCTAAATTAGCAACAGGGAACTCAAAGGCTCAATGATTTTCACATCCTCAAATAAGCAATGGCTTCCACTCCTGAGGAAAGATTTGAGCCAACTTGATGAAACTTCTACCTTCCACTTTTGTTCCCCTGATGAACACTTTTTGTTTAAACTTATTTTTTTCTTTTTGATTCACTGTGAAACAGGATGTACCTTGCCCCTAGCAGCGTTGGAGATAAACGGGACAAGTCATTTCCCTGACTGGGGCCCCGGGGCCCTCATCAGTCAACTGCTGCAGATACAAGAGGGAAACATTTCATCACACCTTTAATTGTTTTAATCAATGTTTAGAATGTGCTGAGTGGGATTCCCACAAGAGAACACCATCCAAAAGAAAGTGGAAAGAAATACGCTGTTATTAAAACCTACCCCTGTGAACAGATGACAGATTCCAAGCAATTAAGAAATTCTCGTTCAGACACATCAGTTAGACACTTTTCTTTGTTTAATTTGCTTGAATTTGAATGAGTCGTATTTACCGACGCTAACTTTATGACGGGGAGAATACTTGATTGCAAATTACTTTCGATAAAACCATCACACTTTGAATGGGTCTCGCTTTACACCGTTTTACAGCTGCAATTCAGAATCAATGGAGAGTTTTATGAAAATGGATAAAAAAAGGAATATCGGGAGATCTGTGAAGCCTCGGCCCTCCCCAGCCGACCCCCAGAACCCCAACCGTCTGTGAACATGACACGCGTCTTGTACACTCCATATGGTGTGTCATTAAGCCGGGACTGACATGTCTCATTAGCAAATCACACGAAACCGCCTGCAGAAACAATGCCTGGTGCCTTTGAAATGTAGTACTAGGACATATGTTTATTAACTTATTTATCTTTCTACGATATTTTGGGGGGATATGGGGGTGTACTATATTTATTTTTGTATTATATTTCTACTATATTTCAGTTAAAAACAAAAATCTTTACAGCAAAAAAGAAAAAATACATAAATAATGAGAGTACTAATGCAACGGCAGCCAACATTGCTTGTGATGTCAAGCAGGTCAGTTGTATTTGTGACGGCTACTGGAACGTTGAGAACCCCCCCCCCATCCAGACCCACCCGACGCCCCCCTCACTCCGCATTGTGTCTGATTGATTGCATGAAACCCAGGTTGATAAGAGCCAAAGTGGAAGCTAATCCGGTGACAGTTTGGCATGGAAGAGGGGACGGCACTAAAGAGGGGAGGGAAGGAGAGGGTGGGAGGGGATGGGTAGCTATATTGTGCCCCTCCTCTGTGTGTAAAAGCCTCCTCTTGTTCCTGTTTCCCTTCCAAGGAAAACCTAACCCTAAAGCAACGCATTTGGGATGAAAAGTGACATGGTGGGTTACACAGTGGTACGCCCTGTCCAGATATCGACTTAAATGCACAAAGTTCTAAAAATAACGTAGGATACAATGTAAATAGACTCAAAATTTCACTCTATGGGTTCAACGCCTTCTATTGCATGCGTTAATTGTTTTTGGGAGTTTTGGGTTACCGTCAATCAAACATTCTGGTTACAGGCCCCCTCAAATGTGATTGCAGCGAGTGGAGCTAGAGAAAGTGTTTCTACAAGAAGTGAGATAGAAGCATGCACTTTAATACCAATGTCTTCGACTAGCATACCTTTATTAAAAAGATCTTTGTGTTTTCAGTCAGATCTACATCATCTCTTTAATAAAGGAGGACTTTTGTTGATGAAGAATGTCATAGTTAAGTGTGTGTTGCACAATATTTGTTAAAAAACGTGAAGCATTACAATTAAGATGGTAAGGTAATTTGACAGGTCTTTACATGTGACTCACTTGCCTCTTTAGTTTTTCTGTAAACAACAAAACTTTCCTATTGAACTAGTTAGTTGGTTGGTGGTATAAAGCGGCAGCAGGTTCAGCGGGAAATCTCCCTATCTTTATTGAAAGTAATTTTCTTCCTGAACTGCAAAGGCAGCAATCAGTGGCATAACATGTTCTTAACACAATGCTGCCATCCAACAGCAGAGTGTAAAGACACTAAATTAACTCAAATGCTGAAATCAAATACCCAGTAATA
>JAOPJO010000139.1:13256475-13266614 GCA_027123675.1 Molva macrophthalma | reverse complement strand
CCCCCCCCCCCCCCCCCCCCCCCCCCCCCCCCCCCCCCCCCCCCCCCCCCCAGCACGACAGAGGCGTGATGAAAAAGGACGAAGAAGGAGAGGGGGGAAAAGAAGGGTTAAAGAGAGGACTTAGGTGTTAATGCACCCGTCCTCGGTGTGCAATTTCCCAGTTATCCTGTACCTTACCCAACGGCATTGGAGCGCAAATCCCCCCCCCCCCTCTCCACTCCACTCCACTCCACTGTCTGGCTCACTACAAGAGCGGCCATGCAGTCGGAGCACTCGACAGACTCCCTGAAAACACCCCTAGCCCCCTTCATTCTCTGCGAGGAGGACAGAAATCACTTTATTTACCGGCTTAGGGCGATGGTCCTTTGGATTGAAAGGTAGCTCAAGGTGGGGGAGGGGGGGGGTTGGATGGTTGGGGGGGGTGGTGGCGGGATGGAACAGGTGGCTGCTGGGACTTGTCGTCTGGAAGAATCTGCAGAAGAAGAAGATAAAGGCATGGAGGGCCCAGGGAGTCATTTGTGGAGATGTGAATCACCGCTAATACACAGAATTATTTCTTTCTCAACTGGAACGGAGTGATAAATCGATGGAGATATTAATATGAGAGTGGGTATCATCTGCAGGGGAAGGGGGGAGGGGGATGGGGGGGTGCAAGCAGCTTGAATGTTGTCTTTCCTCCGGTGTTTTATTACAGTAAAGCGATCCGTTGTTCTCAACTCATTAGGGTACCGGAGCTGAGTGGAGCGGGCCAATCAATACCGCTGCCTGGTCATCATATCTACATTACTAACAATGGCTTCCTCTCGTCTTACTGACGCAGAAAATAGATTATGCTAAAACCCGGCGAAAATGTTTTATTGTGAAATGAATTCAATATTGAAGTATCGAGTTAATTATATTGCGATAGATTGAACTTTTGGCAACCTGTGACCACTTCATCGCTTCGTCGGTCCATGGGAAATCCATGCTCTTCAAAGCTTGTTTATGTATTGTATCCCAACCCTAGATGCAGATCTATAATTCCCCCAATTGTGAGGCTCTCTCTGACAGGGCTCTACATGGATGTGCCTGCCAGGATTAAGTGGGAACTAAGTACTGCTTACTAATTATTTCTCTGTTGGGAGGAAAATAGCTCTGCTGCTCAGCTGATGAAACACACATAGATACATACATAGATACATACAAACACAGGTGCACACTTATACATAATGTGTGTGTGTGTTTGTGTGTGTGTGTGTGTGTGTGTGTGTGTGTGTGTGTGTGTGTGTGTGTGTGTGCACATGTATGTGCACATGCATGTGTGTCTATGTACTGTTCAGCAGCTCCAATCTCCCTCCCTCCCTCTCTCTCACTCTTTCTCTCTCAATCTCTCTCTCTGTCTCTCTCACTATCTCCCTCTCTCTCTCTCTCTCTCTCTCTCTCACTCTCTCTCTCTCTCTCTCTGTCTCTCTCTCTCTCTCTCTCCATGATGCGGGAGAGAGAGTGAGGCAGAACTCTGCTCTAGAGTCTGACCCCGTCTGACAATCTGTCTGGCTGTCTGTGGTCTCAGTAGCATAGCATAGCTCTGTCATGGTCCAACAGCCATGTCACTGGACAGCAGGGGGGTGGGTGAACAGAAGTAGTGGAAACGTTTGAGAGGAGAAGGAAGGGGGGCGGTCAGCCGGGTAATGCCCACAGGAGGTTAAGTGAGTTTGAAGCCGCACGGACAACCGGTTAAAATTTTTTGTGGTGTCTGCCTGGTGTCACAGCCACAAGTGGAAGTGGAAGTTCCAGGGGCACAAAGTAAAGTATTTTTTTATTTCATGAATCTGTGTATTATGTTGGGTAATATACCGTACAATCACAAATAATTAATATGATCTTACCGATATCTTTTAAAAATATAAAGGCTGTGTATGTATACAAATATGCAGTTTGTATTTCTTGTTTCTTGTTTTTTTGTTTCGCTTTTACAAACCTCTTAACATTTGAGAAGCACAGAGCAAACTTAAACTGGCACCTGTACAACTAAAACATGACGGGGGCTTTTACTTTGTAAAGTTGGACAGTTGTGAATGAGGTGCCCAACTGGTTACCATAACAGCCATTACTTAATGTCACTCCTGGCCTACTCCCGCTCCATTAAATGTGTTATGCGGGCGCATAGTGTCATAAGAAGCACTCCAAAATGCAAAAGCTCTGTAAAAAAATCTCAGATCACTAGACAAATAAAATCTTAAATACATGTTAGCATGAATAATTATTGCTGGAATTCACCAATATTAGCTATTGAACGCGTAAGAATTATTCATCTCATTTGGGGGGGAATTCAAGTCGACGTATATAATACGTGTCTATGTATGCATGGCATATAGTGTGAGCGAGGAACCCTGATTCCTTTGAGCTCACTAAGAGGGAGAGAGAGAAAGAGAGTAGGGCTGTCTGTTTGTGGCCTGCTTTTCGTCTCCGCGCCCGAGGCCTGGAACGACACATGCATAAATAAATCAATAAGAGGAACGAGGACAAGCCACAGAGACCGTGGGGTGCCCAACTTTTCGGGTGGAACTCCGAGCTCTATTTAACCTGTTTTTTTTTTTATTTCGTCTTCTACTTCATCTTCTTTTTAATCCACACTGAAAACATCCCCCCGACCGGCAACTTGGTTACATATTCTGGCTCCTTCGCCCCATATTTCTTATTTGGGGGTGGGGGAAATTAAACATGACAGAAACCCCTCCTGGGAAGCGCCGCTCTCGGGATAGTGTCAGGTTTGAACTGGAGGTTGTATAAGCAGATTGGACGCTGCGTTTAGTTCACTGCGGCTTCTCCCTCTTTGAGTTGTTATCCCTGCTTTACATAAATACGGCGACGGCAACCAAAACAACAAACCAAAAATGTGCCTTATATATATAAATATATTATTTTTCTTTTCGTAAATTGCTAACTATTAACGAGCGATGGACAACAAACACAAACCTGGCGGTGGTCTGAATAACAATGAAGTAGTAGCATGATTGCATATTAAGCTAGCCACAAAGATGCAGAGAATGAATGGGTTTGTGGGTTTCGTTGTGTTCCTTGGTGGCGCCCGTGGGTTCTCCCTCTCGGCCCTTCGATAACAACAGAGCTAGGTATTTACTGTAAAACAACAAATCAGAGACCTGCTGTGGAGGTCCTCCTGGGTACAGTGTTTTTGTGTGGGAAGTATTTCTGTGTGTGTGTGTGTGTGTGCGTGTGTGTGATGTACTGGAACTCTTCCCATCCACCTCTTCTATTGTTTCATTGTCTGACTACGGTTCCGCGCTGTGTTCTAGTGCCAGGGAATTTGCTCCAGTTAACACCTAGGTAGCACCGCTCAGACACACAAAGACAGGGTTGGTGGTGGTGGTGGTGGTGGTGGTGATGATGATGGGGCTGGTGGTGGTGGTGGTGGTGGTGGTGGTGGTGGAGAGGGAGGGCCGGTGGGGATTGTTCACGAGCGAGGGCTATATGTGTGCGTGTATTTGTGTGTGTGTGTGTGTGTGTGTGTGTGTGTGTTTTAGGTATAGGTATTGTGTAATGGCTCGCGGGCCCCGTCCACAGGAGACGTGTCAGAGGATCAGTCAGTCGTGGAGCCGGTTTTCTGGCCTCACCTTCTGTACAAATAGACCCTATTACCCAACGCTGGAACCCCGCTAACGCTAACGGCACTGTGTCGAGGTCTCCTGTTCTAAACAAGCTACCAAGGATGCGTTTGTTTGTTACTGTCATTGTATATATTGTCATCATTATTATAAAGAACAACACAGAGCAAAAAAATGTATAACTCAGTTTTCGCAATTTTTTGTGCTGCTAATAACGAATCCTTACGTTTTCCGAAAAGCCGCCATACATCATATCTCAGATGTGTGTACTTGTTTGTATTGCTTTCGTGTACAATACAATATTTCACTGTGAAAAGCCAGACTACACACTGCACGCATCGGTGGAGGAGTTGGCTGGCTTGCATCTGAGGGGTTAAGGGCTGGGGTGGGTGAGGGTGGAGGGGTTAAGGGCTGGGGTGGGTGGGGGTGTCCGGGCTTGTAGCTGAAGACATGGTCCCCCAACCGAGACCGGGGTATAGTTTATTTTATTTCCCATATTATTCATTTTATTGACTTTTTTTCTGCTGTCCTTCGGCTCCTTTCTGCGTCTTTAATTATTAATTTTTTTGGGATGGGGTGCATTTGTTATTGTATTCACTGCGAGTCCTCGGTTCTCTTTCCCTCCGTCTTCAGCCCCGTGGAAATTGAATCTCCTCTCTGCTGTGGCGCTAATGCAGGCAGTTCACTTCCTAATGGATTGAGTGCATATTGAATGCTTTGGTCGCTCCTCGGGGTAGGTGCAGCTTAGCGCAGGAATTAGTCCAGCGCCTTGAAAAGACCATGGAGGAGGAGGGGGATGGGGGGGGGAGTCTATGGAGCTCCTGGTAGAAAAGCATCTTTGTTCCACGCCATATATTTTCTTTTGCTTTTTCTTCCAACCTGCCATCTCTCTGTAGCTCAGTACTAGCCGTCTTTCAATTACACCCCTAACACACTCACTGTATTTCCAAGAACCTTTTATTATTATTATTATTCTCCAACCTTTTCATTATGTTGTACATCTTGCAATGCACTCTGTAATGAGGCGGTCATACTAACTTTAAAGATGGGGGAGGGAAATGGGATTCTGGCTACCGTGACATGACGCATTTACAAGAGACAGAATGAGCTAGAAATTGTCGAAATGCCGCAACTAATCGTAGGAAGGATACGAGGTAGGATATCTATTGATCCTTTAGAGCTTTATTTGCGATGGTTGATAAGAGTACTTTTGAACTGTGTATTCTCCTTATGAACAGGAAGAGACACATATGAGGAACCTTACACAGTGTGCAATAAAAACACTACATATAAATTCTTAAAAATACACACATATTACTTAAGAGTCAGGTGTGGCACAGTGGAAGAACAATATGATTTATTTAGCAAGTGCCTCCTTTTTAATGACCGGGACAGCAGAAAAATAACCGGAAACATCAAATTCACATTGTATATTGGCCTATAGGCCTGTATATGTCTGCCTAGACAGTTATCATGCAGTCTATCACCTCATACATCCATCCATCTTCTATACTGTTTGTCCAGATAAGGGTTGAGTTTAACGATATGCTGTGTTTGCGGTGTTTTTTATTTTATTCTAGAATGGTCGGCGATCAATTAACAACCAAACACATAGGTAGACATTGACAGATTGCTGAATGCTATTTTGAAGTTTCACCAAAGCCGTAGAAAACTGTTTTTTTCCGCCGTCGCTCATTTTTTCTCTTTTTAAACAAGCATTCGAGACATTGTAATCACTAGACATTTCACCCAAGTACCTTCTCAAAGACGCGTAAAGTTTTACTTTATAGTTGTATAAGTTGTAGTTGTTTATTGAAAAAAAGTCAACTGTTTACGGAATCGTCTGAGGTGAGTCAAAAACACTAAATATCAGTTGAAATACCAAATTTTGCCTTGGTCTGATAATTATCTGATTCCAGACAGCCCGTTTCAAATGTACAGAAAAAAACAGGTATACATCTTAGAGAACAAAGAAATGTACTTTTCCAAAATGCAAAACACCATCGCCGCATAATTATCCAGGAGATGTTGTTCCCTTCCTCAGAACAGTGGCCACGGATCTCTCCCAACACCACCGACATGCATTCATTTCTGCTCTTTAACCGATATTTTCCACAATTTTATTTTTTTACTTATTCGGATGAAAGAGGATGAGCTCTCCAGTCCTAAACACGAACAACAACGGGTGCGCTGGAAAGCTGAGTGTAGCGTCAATGCATGTGAGGCACAACATGAAGGCCACAAAGAGGAGGAGTAGGGGAGGTATCAAAGATATTAAAAGCACCCCCTGACTGAAAGGACGATGGGTAGTTTGTCATCCACGTGAAATTATTCTGCCCAGCCGGTGATGAAAAGATCGTTAATGGAGGGGGGGGGGGGGGAAAGCTTGCAGAAGGAGCTCCCTGCAGACAATGGCAGGAACTTATGGATTTCATAGGTAACCCCATCAGAAACACTGGGAGTTGATGCTACCAAAAGAAAATCGCTGATGGATATTCATTTTCATTTTTCAAAACCACGTTTATAAGCACATAAGCAACAACCCACTGTGCCCAGACTTTGGCATACAGGAGAAAATCAGCACACAAGCACTTGAAGAATGCTGCAGGGAAGTGAGTCAGAAAAGGTGTCTTATCATTTAGAGTATACCACACAAAAACCCATGAGGTGATGGACATATGTGGTGGTGTGTATCCATTTGACCCATATGATGCGAGTGTGTCTCCTTAACAGAGGCTTGTCCTCTCCCTCCTTTGAGTTGGTGTCATATTAGAGTTCACCATTTGCTGTTGCCGAGCTCTATCTAATGGACCCAGAAGGCCATAGTGATTGCAACAGACCCCTGCATGTCCCTCACTACCAACAGGATCGAGGCAAAAAAATAAAGGTTGAATTGATGAAGACGAGTGTCTGGATAAGCACTCATCCAACCCTGAATCAGATCTTCACAATATGGAACAATAAATCATCAACATCTCATCCTCCTGAAGTCTAAAATACAGGAGATATATACAAAATACAGAAAAAAATAAATTTCTGCAACTGTCCACACCACACAAAACTTCCCACCGGAAACTATCAGTGTTATGATCAGAGTGTCTGTAAGCTGGGTCAGCTGGGAAGCTAAAGAAAGCCACTACCCTGTGGTAGGTATTCTGGCGGGGAGGGGAACAAAGATGCTTACCGCACACGTCGCTGCTACCGGTGTCTTCAATGGGGGAATCCACAACATTGTTCTTGTCACCGGCTGTCTCCCTGGGGGTTTTCCCTGGGCTTGTGCTCCCATCGACGCTGTAATCTCCACTGGGGACTAGTGGTGCTCATGGGGGTGGTGGTGGTGGTGGTTGGGGGGGGGGGGGGGTGGGGGGGGGGGGGGGGGGGTGGGTGGGTGGGGGGGGGTGGGGGGGTGGGTGGGGGGGTGGGGGGGGGGGGGGGGGTGGGGGGGGGGGGGGGGGGGGCCGGCCCCCCCCCCCCACAGGCCCCAAAGTGAGAAGTTGCTGGCGTATTGTAGACTGTTGTGCCGGCTTTCACCACTGTCAATCGGAAGATGTATTTCTACATACGACACATAGAAATGCATATGTTTATATACGTTGGTGGGTGCACACCCTTGGAATAAATAAGACCCAAACAATGGACCATTATTATATGTGGCAGGAGTGTGTCTCACATCTGGGGTTTCCCAGAGTTCAGACCAGGGGCTTGCTGAAGCGCTTCACAATAGAGTTTCAAGTTCAAGTTATATTTTGTAAAAAATGCTTACATAACATGTAATTCACTTCCATGGGACATAGATAGGTAGCACATGTGTTTATTTTGTTCTTCAGCAAATAAAGACATCTACTGTTAGATGGGGCTGCCTCAAGCTTGACCTTGACAACACTGAAACTGCCTTTTCTTTGTTTGTTTTTACCCTTGGCAAGATCTTTATATGACCGCCAGCCACTCCGGTGCTATCAGCCCAGGCACAGAACCAAGAATTATGGTGAGCAAGTTGTGGTATGTGTGTGTGTGTGTGTGTGTGTGTGTGTGTGTGTGTGTGTGTGTGTGTGTGTGTGTGTGTGTGTGTGTGTGTGCAATCGTACATATAAAAGACACATTCATTTGCATGACGTTACAGTTAGACGCAGATGCTTTTAGCATTAGCCTCCTTTAGTGGTCAAACGTTGTGCTTTGCACACAGTCCTCGTCTGCAAAGCCATCAATAAGTACTTTTTTTGTTGTCGTTATAATTTTATGTTTATTTTGGGGGGGGGCGCGAATTTTATCTCTCTCTGCGGTAAATGTCAACCATGGCCCACATTGTTCATATAAATGCAGTTGTAAGCAGTACTCTGCCCTATTTATGTATGCAGATTCAAATGCTGCTGACACCAACAGCAGTCACTCTCAGTCCCACGGCAATAAAGTGATGTTTTTTGTGTGTGGTATTTTTTTTTGGGGGGGGGGGTTGTTTTGTTTGACATCAGCGCTTGTTTTATTTCACAGGATGTAATTGTGAGGCTGCAGTGAGACAAGGGGAGAGCGTCGAGTCAGCTGTGGAGGCACATGTGTGTGTGTGCGTGTGTGTGTGTGTGTGTGTGTGTGTGTGGTGTGACAAGGGGCTTATCCCAAACAGCCCATTCAGACTGTAATACATCGCTGCTCGAATGCTGCTGACTTAAAGATAATACCAGATCACTTGTGTTAGTTATACCGAGCACAAACTCCATGTCAATATTTGTAATTGATTGTTTGATCCATTGCATTATCAGAGAAAATGATGCATCTGATATCGAGCATTCTCTTAGATTTGTCTCAGATACTATGAATAAATTCAATGTTTCAGTGTACAAACCCAATCAAAAGTAAGAGCAGACCAGATTTTGAATATAAAGAAATGAAGAAAGAAATTATGCTAACACGTTTATGGCAGTACTTTTCTCTAGTAAGTTGGAAAATTGGTAACCCTTAACAATAAGGGTACATTAATGAACCATTAATTAACATTAGTTAATGCAGTAATAAGCATTAACCGAAAGGTAATGAACAGTTAGCTAATGGTCTAGTGTTCTTTTATTAATGGTGTTCATGTTTACTCATGGTGGTTATTTAAAAGTGTTAGGGTTAACCCCAACCCCTATGCTAATGCTATATAATAATGCTTATTACTACATTAACCAATGTTAATTTATGGCAAATTAATGTTCCCTTATTGTAAAGTGGTACTGGAACATTTCTTAAAAATATATATATTAAAAAAGAATATGATGCTTGATATTTCATTACCTCAAATACATACTTAACAAAAATGGTAAGCCAATTACCCATTGAACCAGTGCTGAATAAATTGTAATTACATAAGCCTTATTAAGTGGTGTCAGTCCATTAGCTTCTGTGTGGTCAGGAAGGATGCTCAAACCTTCTTGGTGCTCAAACAAATATCGGCGAAACAAAATGGCTACACTTGAAAAGCAGCTAAAAGCTAATGTGGCACAGAGGGTTAAAGAATGTGTACAAACCACCTTTTCCCTCTTTCAAGTTTAAATGTCATGTCATATATTTTCCTTTGTATAATAAGGTTGTTAGTTTTAATCCTTATGTTCAATCCTAATGCAATCGCACATTTCTCCTCAGTAATAACACGCAGAGCAGGCTTTTTTTATGACCGAGCAATAACATTGTTTGATCCCCTATTTAATCAGCAAGATTAATCTTTGAGGAATATTTACAGGTGCTTAAATCCGATATTAACATTGATCATATTTTAGATAAGCTTACATGTTTTGCAACTGTGCAGGGAGATGTGTTATTCCCCAACTGCAATCCACCTAAAAGGGAAATGCATATCAATCAGTGACTTGAATCGGTGGTATGAATCTGGAGATCATTTCCACATTAATCTTCTGTACCGAATGAAATCAGTGTTTCAAAGTTATTTCCATCTTTTGTGTGTGTCTCATCTAATTGCAGGGATATACTTTACATGCACGCCAAAACGGATTATTCACAACATAAACAAACACCAGGCCATGCCACCACAGAATTGTATTGGAAATGCGTAGATTCTACACGACAATACTGTTGAAACTACATCGATATCCATGATGTGTTCTCTCTAGCCTTGCTATTGGGCTGTTGGATTGCCCAGTAGTATAGCAGTAAGAAATAGTCATGGTAGTGTATTAGCAGTTGTTGTAATAACAACAGCAGAAGAGTTAGTACTATAGCAGTCTAGTACAGCATAGCATACTATACTTTGCTTTTAGCAGCAGCAGCAATAGTAGTAGCAGTCGTAGTACTAGTAGTAGTATAAGTAGCTTAGGAGTATGTAATACCTCAGAGGGCTGTACGGAGACACACACTCAATATGTGTCAGAGAGTCTGGGGACCCCTCTAATGAGAGCAGTGTGTTTGTGTGTGTGTGTGTGTGTGTGTGTGTGTGTGTGTGTGTGTGTGTCTGTTTGTGTATGTGTGTGTCTGTGTATGTGCTCACATGTGCGTGGGTGTGTGTGTGTGTGTGTGTGTGTGTGTGTGTGTGTGTGTGTGTGTGACGAC
>JAOPJO010000139.1:13234847-13256468 GCA_027123675.1 Molva macrophthalma | reverse complement strand
CCAGGGGGATGGAGGAAGTTGGAAGGAGATAAATATGAGTAGAAGTGTGTGAGGAAGAGGGTGGGTGGGTGTGGGTAGGGGGGTGAAGTGGAGGAAGAACGACGGAGAGGCACATCCGTTCAAGAGACACAGATGGAGGGTGGCCTGCAGCCCCCTGACTGGAGAAAGAAAGAGAGAGGGAGGAGGGAGGGAGGGGGAAAGAGCGACAGTAGAGGGAGGAGAGGGGGAGAGAATGAGAGAGGAGGGAGGGAGATAGAGAGAGTAGGAAGGAGAGAGATGGAGGAAAAAGAGAGTGAGAGAGAGAGAGTCCAAGAAAGAGAAGAGGAGGAGGAAGTAAATCCTACTTGACGAAGACATCACTCACTGATTGATATGGGAATTACTATTTGTGTATAACTTCTATCAGTTGTGTGTGTGTGTGTGTGTGTGTGTGTGTGTGTGTGTGTGTGTGTGTGTGTGTAGATGTGTCTTTGTTTCTGCGTGTGTGTGAGTGTTTGTGTGTGTGTGTGTGTGTGTGTACCTGTCTGAGCATTTGTGTATTTCAGCGTCCCAGTCACTTGGGCCAAAAGTATTTGTTTGCTTAATTAAATCGGTTGTTGTTTTTTTGTGCATGTTTTAAATTTGGACTAAAAAGACTATACTGTAATTCACCCTGATTCCTCTAAAGTTCAGCCATGTTTCTCTGAATATTTAAACTACTCCCATAGCCAGAAAGTTCCAGGTACTCATATAGTGGCTGATATTTATAATGAACTTGGACATTTCATGTTTCATGTATTATTCCAGTAAGTTCAAGTAAGTGGAAAGATAGATGGTACATTTGTAAGACGTTTAGAAATGTTGATCACAGTGATTACGAAAAAATATCTTGTTTATTTCACACGGCAGAACTATTCAATGGCCAACTGTCATTGACCTTTGACCTATCTATCTGAGAAGAACATAAAAAAAGCTGTTAGAGGACTGAGAGCTCATTACTTCAACTAACAACAATAAAAGAGAAGGCAATTTTACTCTAAAGAGCCAAGTCTTGCAGCCACTTTGTCAAATGACTAATGTGGAGAGGCTATTTTTTCAAGCCTAGCACTTAGCGTCTATTTTGATGCTTGAGATGGATTGACTGCTGAATATATTTATTCTGTGTCTAGTGTCAAAATCTGTGGCTATGTGTTATGTTATGGCGCTTAATGGAGGGTTGAATAGTGCGTCTTCACGCGCTTCATGAAGATGGGTAAATTAGGCCAATTATTGATCTCCTTTTATTTCCATTCAATTATTTTAACACTGCCAATTAACTTGATGAATAGCACTAATAATGAATATTGCTTTCATGTGTCTTTAGTACATTTGTGTTCGGTATGTAGGGGGATGATGGTGAATGGGGGTGGGGCAGATTGTGGTGGGAAGGGTGGGGTCAGTGGTGGTGGTGTTGATGATGATAATGATGGTGGTGATGATGATGGTGGTAGTGGTAGTGGTTGTGATGAGTGTTGGTAGTGCTGGTGGTGGTGCTGGGTGGGGGTGGTGGTGGTGCTGTTGGTGATGATAATGATGGTGGTGGTGGTGATGATGGTGGTGGCGGTAGTGGTTGTGATGGGTGGTGATGGGTGGTGGTTGTGGTGGCGGTAGTAGGTGCTGATGGGAGGTGGTAAGAATGGTGGTGGTGCTGGGCGGTGATGGGTGGTGGTAGTGGTGGTGGTGTTGGGGCAGGATATTCCCAATGCCAAGATTCAGCGCACATTTTTGTGATACTTTGCCCATTAAATTCCTGCGGTTCATCGTTTAAAGAGAAGGGTGGGGGATCTACGGTGGTAAAGCGTCTTGGCACTGCAAACAGATATTCATGGCTCCAGCTGATGCCTGTGCTGGTCCCTTGTTTCCTTGATTTAATTAGGACTTGCCCATCTGAACAACTGAAACGACTATTAGTCAATTGGCAGAGAGGTCAGCAACAATCTGTGGGGAGTTGTGTGTGCAAGATCCAATATGATTCAAATAGGAGTTTCCGACTGGGGGTTCTGGAAGGCTGGCAAAAGGAAGCCTTCCCTTAGCTGGGGAAGGCTTGCAAACCAACATGTACATGTTGGTTTGCATCTTAATATTCTTCAAACAGTCATGAATAGTGTGCTTTACAATGAGTCTATTCTGATTGGTTTTGCAACCAACCTATCTACCTCTCTCTCTCTCTCTCCATTTCTCTCTCTCTTTCCTCTCTCCCTCTCTCTCTCTGCATAAGTATGCGCATAAGCATGTGTCAGAATTGATGCAAGCTATGTATGCATGCTACATGCATAAATAGATAATGACAAGGCCCGTGACGTTTCTGCATGATCTATGGAAGATGAATGGAACAATTCACTGTTCCGAACGATAAGAGAACAATCATAAAAGATATAGGTGCATGAGGAAAATAGCAAAAAAAAGCACTGTGCAAATTATTCAAGTTCACTTTTGAAATGGTAACACTGAACCACTGAACCTACTGAATCACAGAAGCATCTGCATTGGTAGCTCTGCATATGTTGGGTCCTGTTGATGGACAGGACTGTTCAACTGATTGGACTGACTGGGGACAGGGTCGGATACTTTGAGGGGATTTCATTATTGATATTATTATTTTAATAGTGAATGAGCAAAAAATGTATGTTCATCATACAATTTTCATTCATATTAAAACAGACTACCTGAGGGAAGTAACCTGCACCTGCTACAGGTTAACTCAAGTCAAGTCACTTATGTTTTTTTCGGATAGCCCTTTATCACAGTAAGTCTCAAAGGGCTTCACACATGATACCACATGCCCTAACCCTAAGCTCTTTAAAGGGCAAGAAACCTTCCGAACACAGAAGAGGTGAGAACCCTCCTTCCAGGGACAGTTAGAAGTGCAATAGGTGCCGAATAGGCAGACGTATGAAGGTAGCATAAAACAAAGCACACCTGAAGGTTATGTAATCTTCCGCTGGAGCCTTTTCTTCTTTCCTTTGCAGTCATGTGACCGAACATGTGTGTAGTACACGTCCTGTTGTTTAGTCTTCGTCAAAGGAGGCTTGACAATGGCAGGAATATTATTGAATACATGATTTTGCCCCCTGGACTTGAATCAATGATCACCAAAGGTCAAAGGCAAATCTGAATTCTAATTGTCTAATCATTTAGGTTTTCTTACTTTTAATTTTCTATGCTGAATTGTGAGGCTTTAGAGGTAAAATAATTAATGAGCTGAGTTGAGCAGAAATTGGCTCTAGGAGGGATGGAACACGGTGGTCACGTAGACCCCTGTGTTCCTGGGAAAGCAAGCCGGCTCCTTCCTGTATAGTCATATTCACACTGCTTAAAAGTGCTTGATTGCATGCACGTGTGTTTCATTCATTTATTTATTTTATATACTGACATCTCATAGAAAGGCTTGTGTACCGAGAGGATAAAGTGATGTAAACAAGAAGGCTTTGTTTTCTTAAAAAGTTATTTAAAAGATGTTTTCTTGTTACCCTCTTGCTACATTAGTTTACACTGAAAGCGCGTTTGTTATCATGATTACACCCTCTTAAAAATCCCAATTACTTCTGCCTCACTAACGAGCAAGGGAAGGGAACCCATGTAGTTTGAGGCGATTGTTGAATTCACAAGACTTCAGCGTGAGATTGCCATCTAGTGTTCGTGAACCAATTGGAGAGAAAAGGTTCAAACAGAGCTTGGAGATGTGAGAATAAGCTGGAAGCTATATGCTGTCTGTATCTGTGTTTTCAAGGCATCTGTATCTGTGTTTTCTCTCTGTTAACTAAGGTACTAAACACGAGGTATACTGTTGAATGTTTGACATGGCAATGAATGTCTTTTAACCATGGTGACACATGTACATTTTTTTTTTTTGCTGCAGTTGGTTTTCTAGTGTGGATTAAAAATAGTTTAAATTGTGTATACTGCTACAAACATGATTTGGTTTCTCAGATTTTCTTTCGTACATGCAAATTGTAAAAGGACATGGAGATGTTTGCCTAAAAGTACTGTACTGTTTCCCAAAGTGTACTTGCTTCTTGTTCTGAAAAACAACAATCCAGTTCTTTGCAGTCTAGACGGACTCTGAGCCAAGCTGTCTTTTTCCATTAAAGCTCTCAACGTAGTTTTATGGTTCTTAACCTTTAGGGGGCAGGATAGGCATCATAAACCAGATTATTGTGGACTTACTCTTTAAAACCCCTCAATGAAACCTTTCATCACTGCTGTTAGTCCAAAAAACTACGGCTTACAGTTTTCACCCTACACCAAAGAAAAACACTAACAAACTGTTGTGGGCGATCCATCAGTTACATTTTAGAGCATAACCATTCTTGATTCATTTCAATCTCAAAGGCTTTAAAGTTTGCCAAGGCTTTATCAGAAAACAGTGATTATCTCTTTCTTAAAGAAAATTAACATAGTTAACATAGTTACTGCTATTACTGAAACCAACAATGCATACACCATTAGCATTGCTTTAGCTAGGTTCCCCCCAGAATACAGAGCTGCTATTGCAAATCTCCTCCAAGTCACTAGCACGTAGTGAATAATAGCCTAATATTTTTTGGAACGAACGCATAACAACGTTGTCTTTTAAATCTATTGAAAAGACCCCTTTATTCCGTAAACAAAGCCTTTAGCCTACTAATAGTGTGTGGGGGGGGGGGGTGTGTTGTCTCATGAATCGGATGCCTTTTACAACTTGCCTTTCATTTGTGTAGAACCGCCCTGCTTGGATTCACATCCCTGCGTATCAGATGTAGGCTAAAGCTTTGATTTGAAAAATGTCAATTAAAACATTCATTAAAAATAATAACTAAAACATTGGTTAGCATCGCTAATAGCATCGCTCCACGATGCTATTAGTATTCGTGTCGAGGCGACCTGCCGGGAGCGCCGTAAATTGGCTCCACGCGGCGCGTGCAGGCACAAGCCGCCGTCCAATGTTAACGTGTGCTAATGCAGAGGCAAATCATTGCTGTTTGGCCGCAGACCCCCCGCCAGAGAGCATTTAGCGGGACACTTTTATTCATCTATGGGGTTGCTTTATTACAAGCGCTCCCCTGTCTCATTATAAACAGAGCCAGCTTGCAAGACATAACTTGAAAATAATACCGGGGCCACAGAGGCAAAGTTTGGACTTTGGATTAGAACTTTCATTCATGGCTCATTAGCTGAAATTTGATTGAGTTTGACAATGTTGGAAGTACAGAGGAACAGAAATGCAGCACTGTATTCCTAGTGGTCGAACTAGGATTAAAGCATCAAAGCTTCTGTTGGTCTCCCTTATGAGGAGGTAGCAGTGTATAGACTACAATGTAATCAACTGCCGTACGTACGTCATGTCATTCTCCATGGTGGAAAATCACATTTTTTGTCAGACATTTACACATAAATCAAACAGTAGATACAGCCTCAAATTCATATTCCCATTGTATAGTGCTAATGGAATTGCACTTTTTGATTTACTGTATATTGGACAGGTAGAAAATTACATTTGCGCAGGCTTAAAAATTACATTTGATCTGGCAATGGGAAAGCTATTTTGCCTGACTGCCTGAGGTGAAGCGCACACACTTTGATTTGATACTAAAAATGAGGTGCGTTAAACTTATGCACTAAACATCCCTGTGTACAAAATGTGATTTGAATTATTTTAATACAAAACAATAAATGTTTTTTCCCCTCTGGAAAAGGTTTCCAGCAGGGGATTGCAACACTTGATGTTAGTTGAAAGAAAGAAAGAAAGAAAGAAAGAAAGAAAGAAAGAAAGAAAGAAAGAAAGAAAGAAAGAAAGAGACAAAGAGAAAGAGAGAGGGACAGAGACACAGAGAGAGAAATAGAGAGACAACAAGAGAGAGACAGACAGACCGACGAAAGAAGGACAATGAAAGACATGAAAAAGAAAGATGAAGAGACAGAAAGACAGCGAGAACGAAATAAACACAGGTGAATACAAAAATACAGCACAACAGAGGAAAGGGAGTGATAAGTACATTTTATTGGATCCGAGTGATCCTGTTCGAGTGGCACTCATTATCCATCAAGGAAGCGAAGTCAATGTGAGGCAGAGAAAGCGAGCGATTTATCAGTCAAAACAGTCTGCAGTGCCAACCCATTTCTGGGCTGGTTGCATTTGCATGGGATTAGCATTTTCAGAGGCAGGCTTTTGCCAGGATCTGGTATGGGACCCTCACACACACACACACATACATATATAAAAAATGTAGCGAAAGACTTGTAAGACATGGGGGGGGGGGGGTTTAGAGCTGTAGTGTAAAATTCTTTGTATGTAGATTACTTGTTAAGAGCATATTGTGTTGTTGTTGTTTACTGTATTTTACAAATGCAGAATGCATTAAACTGCAACAAGATTATCTTAGGCTGTGGATGTCGTGTGAGTGCAGTTAGGAATGGGTAGCTGTATGATTTTATTTAGTGGCTTAGTGACATGTGAGCAAACTGTAAGCAGGCCTGTAACTATACTAGTAACAATGTATGGTGTTTGAAGGGCTATCTGTAGCCTCAATAATATACGGTAATCACACAAAATATTGTGGTGACATTCAGTAAAGGAGAGCCTTTACTGAAAAACTCTAATTGATGTTGGGATGAGGTCATTATGTTGTATGCGCTCATTGCATCGGATGTGCCTAAAGGTGCTGTAGGTATGATTCAAGAGTTGTAAAGAGAGAGAGCAGAAAAGAGCGCAAGTTGAGCAAGATTCTGAAACGAAACAATCGATCTCTCCTCCCCCTCCCGCCCTACGTTTCTACTACACCAATGAGAAGTGTTAGATTCAATCATTCATTCAGATGGATTCCCCAAACCAATCCCAGAAGAAAATCCCCGATTGGTCAGAAATGACCCCAGAGCGGTCTAAAATCAAAATTGTCTCATAGAGGCGGGAGCAGTCCACTCGAAACATATATTCTCACAGCGTATTCCACTCTTTATAGCTGACGGATGGCTTTGCCATTTCAAACAGATTACACTCAAATAATAGGCTACCTCTAAAATCTTACCGAAAGCACCTTTAATAAATTGACCAGGCTTATTTTCCCCAGTTGCCTTTTCTTTTAGTTTTGTCTTTGCTAGTGCTTAAAAAAAAAGTCCTTCCTTGCCTTAGCAGCCAGTGGCCATGGATAGTGTGTGTCCTTCTAGCTGCCAGATCCTCCATGTTAATTGAATGTCTGCTTCTTCATGGGCTGTTTGGGTAATGAGGCTTAGTTACACAAGCTCCACCTGTGTTTGTCAATCTCGTTTCACACACCTGCTGCTAGCGGCGCTGAGTGCTAGCTCGCGCCCCCGAAGCCACAATGCAGCAGAACAGTGGCTCCGAGTAACAATAGTAGCGTGCTCATTTTAATTGGCTTGGCTGCTATTTTTCTAGGCTAGATATTTTTGATTGGTGACAAAAAAAATGTTTCTATGTTGTGTATGAGTTAAGAGGAGTAAGCCTTATAAAAGTATTTTTTATACCCTCATGTCATTCGGCACAATATGTGTTTTTTTTTTTACTTGCATATAACAATTGTGTCAGTGTGAGCCATGAAATTCCCATTGAAGAACTTTCTGAAATATTATTCAAAACTTGTTTCTACTTGACATTTCACTATTGTTTTATCAAAAAAGGTGAACTGTGTCTCTTTCTGTGCGCCTGCATGTATTGTTAACGAAACACCTTAATGTGCCACTACAATAGTTTCATTTACTGTCCATTTCTGAGAAATAGTCCAATTTATCTGCTACACTTGCACGTAGGCTTAATGCATGCAACAAAAGTGGGCCAAGCAATGAAAAACAAAGAAATACCTTGTGTATATTTACCATATGTTCTAATTTACACTGGCCAAGCACCAAAGTAGGAGACCTTGGTCTTATCTTTGTGTTTTACACTGAGTTTAACCTTATGCACCACCACACTAAACTCATTTCTGGGGAACCTTCAGAGTTAAGATGGTGTTTCCCGTTGTAATTGAGTAAAAGGATACCTATGTCGGTGACGTGACCTGTCTACAAACGGGATTGGTACTTAAGAGCAGAACCCAGTCACTGTTAATAACACTTGAAGGCATAGGGTTCCTTGAAATGTCTTGCAATGGAAATTAAAGAGCTTCTCCCCCCTGCCCCCCATAAGAATCAAATTACTCCCAATTAGACCAGAGTACCTGTAATTCCTCCCTGTTGGCTGGTTCAACTTGATAAGTTCTCATTTCGATGATTGAGGCGCTAACAGGGTTTTTAATTCTCTTTTTCTTCAGGCGAGAAATCACAAGGTGAAATCCAAATAATAAGAAAACAAAGTTGGATTATTAAAAAAAGAAGAATTGACAAGACCACAGCCATGCGGAAGCATGTGGTTTTGCTAACCGCGGGTTTGTTCCATGTATATATTTGAGGTAGAGTTCTGCTATGAAGGTCGATTTTGCTGACACTAAAATAGTTATTTATTTGTGTTGTTTTTGGTTTAATTGTTTGATAGTGTGTGTGCGTGCCCTACCACGCCCCCACATTCCCCCCACAAAAAATGTCTACAAATATATACACTTGACGTTTTAATCCAAGCGACGTAAAGCTTTATTTTTATACATTCAATTATTACAATTATTTAGCAGGTAAGGTCCTGCATCCTGCTCAATTGCCGCCTATAGAATGTAAAATGCAGACATTAGGGTTCAAACTGAGAACCTTTCGGCAAGAAGTCAAACACTCCAACCACTAGGCTATCTCTCTCTCTGGATTGCATTATGCAGGCAGTCCATCTCTCACAAACACAAACAGACACAATACCCTCCAATATTTTGTTTGTAGGGTAACAGCCATCTCCTCTGGTCCACCCCTCTCAATCATTCTGATCTCATCCATATTAATAGGCCTGACTGCTGAAGGCTGGAGCGCTTGTGACGATGTCATTACCCACACCTTAGCCCCTCCACAGCAGGCCAACTGGGGCCCGCGAAACTGTGTTTCCCTTATTCACGTGCACATGCTCCATGGCTCAGGAACCATTCCATCCCCAGAGGACCCTCTTCTGAGGTATTCCAGAGTCTCCATGGAACACAACAAGCGCGCCAAACGTTGCATTCATGCTAGCACTTTCTTTGTGCTGCTTTGAGAAAACTGGCCTTGGGGTTAAAGGTAATTTATGCGGACATGAAATGGCCATTTGCAAACATATCTGCTGGAGAAAGAAATGTTTCAAACTGTGTGCATATAGCCAGAGGTAGAGTGGGGGGGGGGGGGGGGGTTACCATAAATTATTGAAGTCAAGTATAGCAATCCTGCAACTCATTATGTAGTTAGACTTCCCTTTTGTCTGGGTTGCTTTGAAGTCACTTTAAAACAGTGGACAGCTTCTCCAGCTACTTTTGAACTTTTATTTTAGGTTATTTTCAGGATGTTGTCAATTTAAGCTCAAACATGTATCATTGATAGATTGCCACATACAAATCTATAGTTGACAATCATTACTGTATGTCAGTGCTTTTTACTTGACAACACTTAATCAAAGAGTGTAGAAGTATGAAGTATGTGATTTGAACCAAACCAAATCTGTAAATCTTTTGCTTCATAAGCGACTTGATAATTACAATTTTCAAATCAAATCATTGTCATGAACACACGTGACAGTGTGTGTGTGTGTGTGTGTGTGTGTGTGTGTGTGTGCGCGTCTATGTTTTTTATGTTTGTGTGTGTGGGTGTGAATGTGCTTGTGTGTGTGTGTGTATGTGTGTGTTTGTGTGTGTGTGTGTGTGTGTGGGTGCATGTGTGTATAAATATGTGTTTGTGCTTGCGTGTGTGTGCACGTATGTTGGTTTGTGTTCGAGGGGGTTTCCTGCCCCACTGCCCTCCTAAATGTCTGTGCATATCTGCTGAACGAAGAAGTTAATTGGAGTTCCTGTTCTTTGCTCTTGGCCAATGCATTTGTAATTCCATCTGACTGCTGCTCTTAAATCAATATTCTGTTTAAGTTGCTTTCTCCATTCTACTGCATCAGTGAATGGCGTTGGAGTGATTAGCTTTTTACTGTCCAAATGATGAATGGTGTTTGGCAGCATTGGCTGTACAATGCTCTTAAAATTATATTGGCAATTTGAGATTTTTTTAAACGCCCAACATTGGGATGGTGATTTGTAATCAAACAGTTAATGCTGTTAATAACACACAGATTACATAAGACTCTATAAACATCTGTAAACTGAAGACAATCAGTGCCTTCCGTACTGTTGTTGAGATAGATTATAGTGTTTATTTTTATCCTTCTCAAGAAAAGGAGCACAGACATATGAAATAAGTAATGAGCCAAGAGCTAATTTGTGAAGCTTTTCCACTCAATGTTCATTTGTTTGGGTTTGTCTTGCGGAAAAATGTCACTGATGGAAAGAATGTTCAAAGGGAATTAGTAGACACACACATATGCCTTTTTGTGAACACCACCACCACTCATAAAAAATATATACATACAACTACATAAACATGTAACTTAGATTCCAAATTAATTAAGGTTTTCCAATTAAGTTATAACATGTATGTATAATGTATTTGCATTGTAAATGGACTCGTCACTCAACGCAGACGAGTTTCCTGCATCAAGGGGAAAGCAATTTCGCAAAGTCGTATGTGCATGCTGCCATCTGGTGGCAGATGAACTAATTGCAGTAAGTTATCAGAGGGCACTGGCGATAAGAAATAATTGCAGGGAGGGTTTATATTGGGACTATAACAATAGCCTCTAATACTTAATACTTAACTAACTAAAATAATCTTATATACTATCTACATATATTACACATCATTTGGATTAAGGCAAGTGAATTATAGTCTATAACATTTACCATAAAATGACTTGAGAAAAAATTAATGCTGAGTCTAAAATGATGTAAATAATATAAGAGAATATGTTATCTTTGCTTGACTGATTGCCACAGCAGGAGCATGTCTCCTCTCTGTAACACATGCTTTACATACTACCTCCTAGCTCCTTGCCAAATGATGCTGGTGTCATAATTCATCATAATATATTAATGGAAAATAGGAGGAGTGCACAATATTTTGACTATATGCCAACTTAGGAGTATCTATAGCAACAGAAAACCTTTTTACACAAAACATGTGCACAGATTCACATTCAATTAATCAGGGACCAGATGTTGATTGTGTTTACCATATGCAAGTCTATTAAAAACAATGCATGCAAATGCAATTGGCATTTAGATATGAAGGGAGGCTGTTATGTGATTCTCTGACTTACTGATAATAATATTATTATTATAATATTATTACTGATAATAATAATTAATAATAATTAATTAATAAACATATGATGATAACAGAAACTCCAGAACACAACACCACTTTAGGGGTTAATTTGAATACAAGCACTACTAGAGAATCAAAAATATGAATAAGATAGTCAAATTAAATGCATACACGGTCATGACATGCTGTTAAATGTAAGTCCTGACAGCAAAGAACTCTCTGACCGAGGTACAGTGCTCTGTACCTCGGTCAGAGAGCCAAACGTGGTTAAATGAACTGCAATCACTTTAGTCAAAATAAGGGGAGATGGAATTGGAATAATAAAGGGGATAGCAGTCCTTTCAGGAAGACTTGAAAACAGTACTTTAGGCTTATTTATAAACATCAATCATCTTTGTTCCGGTATAATGTTAAATATACCATATTGTGTAGGCTTAAGTGAAAAGTATAGGCAATAGTGGGAGAATCCCCAGCAGAATCAAAAATATCTAAGTAAATGTTAAGCTAATGGTAGCCTTCTGTGCTAGGTGATTCAAGCAATGGGATGTATGGGACGAATGGAGTATGGCTATAGGTCTGGAAGGGTTTCTACAGTTGTACCATCACTAAATAAATGGTTTTACTATCGAGACAATTCATCATTCCTTTAAAAACGGTAGAGGGGACCACCCCCCTACAAAAGAAATGCCCATGGGTTCAAGACATGCTTGAGTCATGCAAATTATATTCATAACACTGGAATTACTCCTACAACACCAGCAGCAGTTAATTAGCATCAATGTGCTAACAATGTACTGCCTCGTGTTTGCTGAGAAGACAGTGGTGGTAATAATAGGCTATCAGAGCTGTTGGTTGGTGGGAGGAGAGCAACATTGTATTAGGACGCGTGACTACAATATACCCCTCACGTTGAGACAAAGCCCCCCGTGCCAAACAACCACAAATGGGCTTAGACAGGAGCGAAACACTGCTAATAATTATGAACCATTGCTATTATTCCTGGGGATTTCCAGACACAAGATCAGAGGCTCTGACTGAGAATTATGTGACTCACACATGGATGCTAAACTGCTTTACTTCCTTGGAAAGGGCATGTGTAAGGATACTGGGACCATGTGACATGTGATTCAGATATTATGACTAGTGATTATGATAGTTATAATGATTAGACAAAACTTTTGAGTCGTCATCTTCCTAAACCACCCACTGACATACAAATATTCCAACGGTGTTAATAACTTATTTCATATAAAAATCAAAGGGTTCCATAAAAAAGATCTACAGCAGTATAAAAATCGACTGAGATTACAAATAAATCGGTACACTGCCCTTTAGTAACAATAAAAGCTTGTTATGGTTCATTTGTTGGGCTATACAAAATATTTTTGTTTGCTGATAATACTATCTATATATTTGTATATCACCAGGCATACAATTAAATACATTTAAAAAAAGATTTAACTACCAATTTCTTTTTTATTTTTAAATTGCTCACATAGTTATGATCCACATCCTTATATCCTATGTTTCCCGGTTCAGCTGTCAAACTTGGAATCATCGACGGCGACCAATCGCACCTTCCCGGAATACTGCGTATGAGCTGCCATGACCAATCACATCATTTATATCAAGAGTTATCGCTGAAAAAGTCCATGGTATCCAAACCCTGATTGGCTCCGCCCTCCGTAAAGGACGAGATAAAAAACGTACACGTTTCCGTTAAACCATTTAATCTTAGAATATTCAAATGTTTATTACAAATGTGTTTACGTTTACTGTCTAAGCTTTAGGTGGAGATATATGTTGTTTAAATGAGTAAGTGCCTACGCATGCAGCTGGCGAGTAGACACTGTTCCCATCCCTCCCCGCCCTTTGTTCTGTCTAGTCAGTGGGTTGAGTCAAACATAGGCTTTTTGACTCACAAATCAAAGCAGTGTTGCAAATAACAACAAAAGCGAATGGCTTCCAGAACAGTCATTTATATCATTAACATCTAACGTCCATGAGGATATACATTCGAAAAGTTCGGTTCCATAACGTCACCGGTACTGGGTTGGACTTTTAAACGCAGATTGGACCCGCGTGAAGTGTTGTTTAGTTTTGTACATAGTGGTCAATGATTTTTTTCCCCTTTAGAATACACCTCATAGCAACGAAATGACAGACAGACAGACAGGCAATCTGTGAAGCCGATCGCTGACAGACACTGGTGTTCGCATCATCCACCTCACTGATCCCCACTCTCGCTTTTCAGTTTCTCAGCTCAGCATCCATATTTGCATCCCAGGGAGTGGCTCAACCCACCCGAACCCATTTCCTGCAGGAAAATTGAAAGTTTACCGGTTCTCGGACAACCACCGACGCTCTGTTTTCTTAATCCATAGAGGTGAGTGTTTTGCGTTTTTCTTTGCATGAGATAATATCTGTGTGTTGAATTGAAGGGCAGTCTCTAGACCACGTTGCCGCAGTAGCTACAACAATGGATCAAACTAGCGTTGTGATCAATTGTTGAGGTGCGCATTATCCTCCCAAAGCCCTGTATTCACTGTGAATGAAATTAGTTCCCTTGTTGTAAATCTAGTGCTGAATGCAAAATTAGAAATGCTAAACAGCAATGGGTCCCACATTCCTGTGTTTCTAGTTATGTTACCGGCATGTCGGATCCTTTTAAGATAGATTAGGATTAGACTGATGCTCTCTATATGGGCACCGCTCATCTTTATTATAGAATATCAATTGATTCAGTATAACAACAACAAAGCATGGGAGAGAATGCGAGGATATTTTGGGGTTTGCCTGAATAGGGCCTGTGTTGTGTTTTGCAACATGCTGCTTATAACGTCAAATACAATACAAGGCCTTTTGGGTCTTTGGTTATAATTGGGGTACGGCCATTTAGGCATAGGCCTACGCAGGGTTTCAATCATGAAATGAACCTGTTAAATACACTAAATATCGACCAGCAGTGGCTTGAATAGATAACGATAATGATAATATCATCATATGCACTTGCTTGTAACTTGATTATTACCTATCATCGTTAAAGGATTTATTGTTTAAAATAATATGATATTACATAGCAAGATAATGATAATGTCATACATTAGTAGAAGAACAGGCTGAATGAAAGGTTTGCAACAAAAAAATCCTAATGGCAATATAAAAATACCTAACACTGTGGAAACACTTCCGGCAGGACTCAGAGACTATATTTAGGTTCCAACTCACACTTTTAATCTGGATCATTACTTTGTATTACTATTACTTGTGAGAGGCTAATTTTAAATAGGCCTGGTTTAAGGGCACTCTGTAGTTCTAGCTGATGTGGAAACTTATCTCTAAAGGGCCCAAAGAGACAGGGGTTCTGTTATTCTGTAAGGTCTTCTCAAGGGCCAAAAGAGACAAGGGTTCTGTAATTTTGTACCGTCTTCTCAAGGGCCCAAAGAGACAGAAGTTCTTGAATTCTGTACGGTCTTCTCAAGGGCCCAAAGAGACTGGGTTCTTGAATTCTGTACAGTCTTCTCAAGGGCCCAAAGAGACCGGGTTCTTGAATTCTGTACGGTCTTCTCAAGGGCCCAAAGAGACAGGGGTTCTGGAATGCTGAACTGTCTGAATTCACTGACCCATCTTCCTGTTTAGGCTACGATAGCATCACAGAAAGACCACACAACTGGTGTGTATCATATTTGTTTATAAGGGTACAAGGCGGAGGCACTTTGTCTCCCTGAAACGAAATCAGGTTTAAAACTGTAGAATAACCTAAGCTCATATAGAACAAAAAAGTATAAGGCTGGTGTAATGAAAAATACATGTGCCATTTTGCAGAAGCTTTTTTCCCAAAAGCATTTTAAAGTACAGTGAGTGCATGCTCTAAGCATTGGAGGCCCCAGTGGCAAATAATTCCCAAACTCTTGCAGTCTTGCAGTTGAGCTAGATAGGAACCAAACAACCAAAGAGCAACAATGTGAATATCCTGCAGACCAGTATCATCCTTCTAGCAATAAGCCTATATATGGTAACCTTTTGGTGCAAAAACATAAATACTAGCAACATAGTTAATCCATACACACAATTTGACTAATTCTAAAAAGTGTATAATAAGCAAGAGGCAGACTTGTTAACATTGTTTTTCCTGATAACAAGTCCAACGCACCAAATGTTCTTAGTGGATAACCATTGTTTTCTCCTCCTCAGAACTACCCAGATGTAACTATGGTGGCCTGAATGTCCTTTCTCTCTGTCCCTTACACCTATGTGTGTGTCTGTGTCTATGCCTCCAACCACTCCCACTCCCAACAGCTAAAACATGGAAAAAGACGGACGCCATTCCCACATCTAGTGCCTGGGATCCACGCGCCTTACAACGGGGACACCAGCTCGGCCTCAGCCTTAGCCCAAAACGCCCCACCAGTCTCCCTCTGACTGCCGTTTAGAATGAATATGCTCAAGTCCAGCGGGCTGAAAATCCCTGGCCGGGGGCCAAAGCATTCCGGCCCAGTGGGGAGGACCTCAGCCGGAGCAGTGTCCGGCCCCATCATCCCTAAAGACAGTAAGCTAGTGCTTCACTCTTTACAATGTAAAATGCCGTGACTTTGTTTGTTATCTTGTGTGACGAAACCATAACATCAGCGTTTTGGGAACACAAACAAACCGTTCCATTTCCGTTCAGCCGGGCTATGACGATACCCAGTGATGTGTTGTCATGTGTGAATGCATAAGTGAATGGAAAGTTAATATTTGTTGCAAACCTATCCCATGCATGCAATGGGTCTCGCCCAGGTAGGTTGCAGCTGTATACAGTATACAGCCAGATCCACTGCACAGTGTGAGGCAGGATGGTGTAGTGGTAAGGTGGTCGACTCCCAGGTGAAAGGTTCTTGGTTTGAATCCCAATCTACCTGTAGATATCCCTGAGCAGGATGCCTAACCTCTACCTGCTCAATAATGACTTGTGTCTACGAAAGTAATTACTAAATAGCAACTGTGTAAAAATAATGTAATAACAGTACTGTCCTATTTAAATCTACTGTTTTAATTGAGGACGTTTATTATTAAGGTTATTCATTTTAGGCCCCGATAGCACAAGCCTATTTGAGATTGCAAAAAACAGATTTGAAAAATAAGATACGTGTGACAGGAGTTTGGGTTAATACACTAAAAGCTGGACTGCTTTAAATCTGCTTCTGTTTACAAAACTGTCTTTTTTGGAAAACACTCACAGCTGGGATTTGCTGGGGACCTCTGCTTTATATCTGCAAAAAGGGCAAATATTTTACACTCCTGTGGTTGTACAGCGTTAACAATAAATGTTTTGTACGTGAATGCAATTCACAAACACTAACAAAAAATAATCTCTGATTTAGTTAACTTTCTATATAGATATATAGCTTGAGTAAGAAACAAAAAATTAACTTAAAACTAGCTTACAAACTAAAATGTAAATGAGTTTCCTGAGTGACTCAGTTTTTGTAATAATTAATGAAACTGATAAGAAAAACTAGACATTCACCGCCCACTAAAGAAAACCTACTTTTTCAATGTAAAACAAATATTCCCATGAACTTCCGTGACACTATCCTGGTCCACCACCCCCGCCACCTCTGCCTCACCACCACTCATTTCCGTCTGGCCAGCTTGACGTGGGCGGCGGCATTACGCTGAGTTTCAGCGGTGGGTGTCACGCTGGAAGACCACTGCAGCCTTCTCCACTTTCTTGCCAGCTGTTTCAGATCCATCGAGGAAGTTGGGAAATAGTTTGGGCTCCCCCTCCCCCCAAGCCCCACTTCCACCCACTGTTCCTGCGCCCTGAGCATCTCAAGCTATGGAAAATAACATTTACTCCTCATCCTTCCACCTTCAGTAATTTGCATGCCCAGAAGTCACCTTGCACCACGCATTGCCCCGTGCCCTCTTTGGTCTTTAAGTCCAACCTGCCATAAACACACTGGCCAGCTGTACTGTGGTCAGCAGTATTAGCAAGAGAGATCTCACAGGGCTAGCTAAGGGGCATTCAAACACACGGGTTTCAGGTCCTTGAAACAGGATGATTAATTGTATGTTGATTATATGTCCGTAAAAAAGGTTACAAGGGAGATTTCCCTTGTAATGTTTTATTTAGCTATCTCTTTCGAAAATAAATAAGACAGAGACATTCTTTTTCATATAAATTAGAGGGTTTTAACAGCTAATATTCTTACAAATGCAGGAACAGGAAGCCCTGCCCTATTAAGGAAACATCCTCCAATTATGAGATGTTTTACGCCTTCTCTGGCCTTAGGCAAACTTATTAAGTTTTACTGTTAGTTAAACATTAATGCAAATTTAATGTTAAAGCAGTCAGTCTGTAGAGTGAAGTTCTACCTTATAGATTTAGGCCTGAGCTCTTTGTTCCTTAGGGCTGTTGAAAGCCCAACTGTCGATGGTGATACTGAGCTACAACCTCACCCCCGTCAGTACCATATGGATCAAGCAGCCTCCATTTTTAGTTAGCAATGTGAAGAGAAAGTCCAGTCTCTCTCTCTCTCTCTCTCTCTCTCTCTCTCTCTCTCTCTCTCTCTCTCTCTCTCTGTAACAGATGTGTATGAATGTACTGTGGATAATAAAGATAGGGTGAAGAAGGGAAGACCCCCAGGGAGGGAGGGACTGGAGGGGAGAGGGAGAGTTGAGGGGCAGGCTAGGGCTCCCAGGAGTTGTGCGGAGCCCATTGTGCACATCCCATGAATGGTTGGATTGAGCCGGCGGTGGTGGTGGTGGTGGTTGTGGTGGTGGGAGGTGGCAGCAGGGGCCACAATGGTGAAAGTGAGGGCTGTGTTCCCGGGCCTTCCTGCACTTCTGCCAGGGTGTCTTTTGCCCTCCGCACCCACCCCCCTCCAAAACCACCACCCCTCCCTTTCTTGTTCCCTGTTGCCCCAGCAACACAGATCATGGGTCTTGCTTAGTTGTACATTTTTCTTCAGCACCGGTACACTGATGATGTGCTGCCAAAGAAGAGGCTTTTTTTTGTTCTTTTTTCCATCCTTCTTATTTAAGTTACCCTAGCTGCCGATGCGAAATGTGTATATGTGAGACAACAAATAGAGCTAGCTAGCATTGTTGTTGCTTATCTCGTCAATTTGAAGCCCAATCCTCTGTCATCCTTGCATAACCTCTATTAACTGTTGTTTCACACATTCAAACCTTTTTTGTTTGAAACCCCCCTTCTTTCCCTCTCCACACCCTTTCACTACTTCACAAGCTGTCGATGGACTGCAATACATGGAATCCCGTTCAATCCCAAAGGCAACACATTACACGATGACATTGATTTCCTGCTCTTAGCGAACATACTTAGAAAGTAACTGCATTCCGCCGATACCCTAATGCCTCACAAAAACATGTTGGCATAATCTCAAAAACCTCCTGTTTTATACAGGAAGTTTGATAACTATAGTTTCTGGTGGTGTTTTTGTTTTTGTTGGTGTTGTTGAATAAATGCATAAAATGAGGATGTGGAAATGAGATAACAAGGCAAAGAAAATGTTTTTTTGTAAGTTGTCATGAATTTGCCTTCATGTCGACCCAGTCTCACAATCCCTGCATATGGGAGTAATTAAGGCATTAGATAGAGACGGCTTCTGGGCCCATTCTCAGTGTGCCAGCTAGACCGTTCTGGCTTTCAACCGGACCAGAACCAGAAACACCCACACATACACACAGACCAACTGAGCTACATTTACTGGCAGTGTAGCTTAGTATAGCAGCAACAGACGCTGTGTGTGCGCTGTGGTCACCCTTCCTGGCCTTCTACAGTGTAAAACCAGTGGCAATGCAGCCTGTCAACACCACGTCAAAGACAGCTCTGTCACTCGTCTCACAAGCCCGGGTCGGGTTTACATCACAGCACAGCACAACAACACTCACACACACACACACACACACACACACATTGAGAGACACACGGCGCAGATCTCTGACCCACTTTAGCAGCAGGGTGAGTGGCGCCGGCTAATCTGGCCTGAGCTGCACCATTGTGCTGAATGCCATCACATAAACTTTGGATCAGATAGATGGTTGGTTCTGAGGGGGCGGTCCACATAGGCTTGGAGTTTGGAAGGTGGCACAGGGATTCAGTATGTGACCTAGTTTTTAGAAAGTCGTTCGAGACACGATAGCAGTTGTTTTATGCTATTTTAATGTTTTCTTTTAATGGAAACCCTCGATTGAAATTGTATCTGTTCATTGCGTTGGCATTGATGCTTTAAGTTTCTTCTGTATTTGAAGAACGATGCCAATCAATGATCTCCCGCCGTCTCTCTCTCTGCCCTCCTCTGTCCCTCTCTCTCTCCCTGCAGACGTCCCGCTGAAGCCCATCACCCCGACCAAGCTGTCCGAGGTGGGTGACGACGTGCTGGGGGACTATGTGGTGGGGGAGCAGGTGTGGGTGAACGGCATCAAGCTGGGGGTCATCGCCTACCTGGGCGAGACCCAGTTCGCCCCGGGCCAGTGGGCCGGCGTGGTCCTCAACGACCTGGTGGGGAAGAACGACGGTACGGTGGGCGGTGTGCGCTACTTCGAGTGCCAGGCCCAGCAGGGCATCTTCACCCGGCCCTCCAAGCTCACCCGGCAGCAGGTGGGAGACAGCAGCGACAGCCACTCCACGGATTCCCAGGTGGCGCAGGGACACAGCCAACATCATGGTGGTGGTGGTGGTGGTGTTGGTGGTGGTGGTAATGGCGGTGGAGGTGGCGGAGGGGGAATGGTTCCGGGAGGCCAGCGCATTGTGGTGCCCCTCAGGGAGGGCCTGCTGAACAGCGTCGCCAAGACGGGCAACGAGTCGGGTTCCAACATGTCCGACAGCGGCTCGGTGAAGAAGGGCGGCGATAAGGACCTGCGAGTGGGAGACCGCGTTCTGGTGAGTTGCAGGGGAGGGGCTTGCTTCAATGGGGCGGTTATGGGGCTAGGGTGATGCCCAAAACGAAGGTACTGGGTTCGCTCCCGAATGCCCCAAATTATCTCTAGGCGTCCTTGAACACAATTTGCAACCCCTACCTGCTACTATTATGTATCTGCTACTTGAAGCCTCTTTTGAAAGAAGCGTCCGCTAAATGAAAACGGTGATCTAAAACGCTTCTGCACAAAAAGCAGAACACTTAAGAGATAGCTCTAGAGCTTAACGACTTGAAAGAACATTCTGTTTTAACGTGATTCAGTTGAGTTGCGACCAGATATTTTAACTTATGCACTGCAGAAATTAATTAACGACTATAAATCTTAAACTTTGATAGGCTTGGGGCGCCCCGGTTGCTCACTGGGTAGAGCGCGTACCATTGAGGCTCAGTCCCTACAGCAGCAACCCGGGTTCGATTCCTGCCCGTGAACCTTTGCCGCTTGTCCTCCCCTCTCTCTCTCTGCCATACCTTCCTGTCTAACTCACTATCTTCATGAATAAAAATGTAATCTTAAAAAATAATAATAAGTTTGATAGCCAACAGCAGGGCTGGTCACTTTGTCTCACAGGGCTTCTATAACCTTGGTGATGTCAGAGTGGGAGATATGGGGTTGTTATTGTTGTAGTGAGGGCAATATGCACACTAAAAATGGCAATGAATAAATCACTATTATTCTGAAGTACATTTCAGATTCAACAGATGGCTATTTATGTGATCTGGTTATTTTATTGCTATCGTTTGGATTTGTGATTTTGCTAGCCCCTTTTTTTGGGGGGGAGATTGAAGAAACAGTGCCAGCAAACCAACCTTAACATGATCTTTCCTTTAGCTATATGTACAGACTTCCATTATGCAAAGCCAGCTTCATTTTTTAAACTGGCTTCAGGCATTTGTCTAGTTTCAAAACCGCTGAAATCTCCCCAAAATCAATCTTCCCTGGTACTAGCATTCTCCTGTTATCCGAGCTGTTCATGCTGCTGATTCCTCATCCTGTCTATGTGTACCACTGGAAGGGCACGTCATTCTGGGCAACGTTTGGTAAAACGATCCCCTCCTCTTTTTGTGCATTTTCTCACCCATCCCCAGCAGCACTCTTGAGTTTATTCTCCCCTGCGGCTTATTGGCCGTTGGGTCGTGTTGCCTTCCGTTAACTGCTGCATGGGCACCAGGGATACCGACTACACCGGACCCTGGGTATTGGGCGAATGGGTGGCTGCGGAAGCCCTGTCTTTTTCGCTCCTACTGGTCAATATTGTAAATCACCCTGGATTACTTTTAGCACTTAGGAAGGGAGAAGCAGGCCTGACATTGATCAGCGCTATGCGTCTTTCACCCTAAGCCGTTCCTCCAGTAATCTATCTATCTCTCCCTCTCTCTCTCTCTCTCTCTCTCTCTCTCTCTCTCTCTCTCTCTCTCTCTCTCTCTCTCTCTCTCT
>JAOPJO010000139.1:13215666-13234301 GCA_027123675.1 Molva macrophthalma | reverse complement strand
CCCCCCCCCCCCCCCCCCCCCCCCCCCCCCCCCCCCCGGCCGCGCCCGGGGGGGGGGGGCGGGGGCCCCCCCCCAACCCATAGGGCCCGCTTCCAGTGTTTTGAAAAGGAATCTTGAGTTGGATTTAGTTTCATTAAAATGACATTAATTAAAGGCAAAGAGGCAAACAGGGCCTGCTTCCAGTGTCAGGAATAGTGTTTTGGAAGAGGAAGAGGAATCTTGAGTAAGCGTAGTTTCATTAAAATAATGTTAATTAAAGTATCTCTTAATCCAGAGAGATAAGCAGAGGAAAGTATTTTAGCTGCAAGATAATCAGGTGGTTGAAGCTTTTTGTTTTTTTCAGTGGCGCCACAAGGTAGGATGGAGTTCTACCATGGTCTATGTCATGCCAGAAATACTAATCACCGGGTCAGAACGGAAAGGGCTAGGCCATGTTTCCATGTCACACAAACCCCATACATCAGAGAATAGTGGAAAAGCGGAGAGGTTGCACAGAGCATAATACCAAACATAATATAAATGTACAAGCCTCATCTTGATAATGTATTCATCTGACTCTGTAATATAAAACCAAACCAGAGCTAAGCGTTTTTGTAAACCAGCTAGTGGCTTGACCACCAATTAAATCCGGTCCTAAAATGTAATCCGCCGAAGGTGTGGATCATGGGGGGGTGTGATTATCTGAAATGATTCATCATGAAAACATGTACAAGCCAACCTCAGTGGCAAAAGCTGTGACTTCTTGTGCCTCGTTTGGCACCACAATTGTGGCATTTTTGTTGATGTTTTTCTTTACTGCTGGGCTGGAATGTGTCCTCCCAGTTTGACCACAGGGTTCAAAGACAGAGAGAGAGAGAGAGAGAGAGAGAGAGAGAGAGAGAGAGAGATGGATACAGAAGAGAGAGGGAGAGAGAGTTTGCTTTTAGATGTGTTGCATATGGATTATACATTAATTAATTGTTGCACCCGGGTCGTCTTAATGAACTAACAGTCAGAGACACATTGAGAGGTGCCCGGTAGGCCTCTGTGCCTACTTCGCTCAGTTGCTGTTAAAGCAACGTGATTCTCCATTTCTCCTCAAAACCTTCACCCGCTGCTCCACCTAAATACACACAATCAGCACCACAGTCAAGATGCTGAAGCAGACACAGTATTAGTAAGTAAGTATTTTATTTATTTCAGATCTGTCCCCTAACAAAACCAAAATCAGGCTCCCGGGCTCCCACCAGCTTTAGATGTTTTTTATTAAACTGTTTGCGACAGTAATGTGACAGAAACACAATTGAGGGCTATGTCCTTTTGTTTACTTGTAGGGCCTTTGCACTTGGGTTTATTATTTGTCATTTTACTCAGCGTGAAGTTTCACCACCTTAAACCAATGTATGATCATTCAGGGAGTCCTATTAGACGTTCCAGTTTCTCTGCAGTTTCACATTGTTGCCAAAATACGGTTCATTTGTTTGAAAAAATGAAACAAATCTTTTTATTGTTATTGTGGTTACCGCAGAAGCAGTGGTTTTAAAGGAGTCTTGAGAGCGAGGGAGCGAGAGAGAGACAGAGAGAGATACGGGGGAGGGTTGAGAGAGGGTGAGAGAGTAAGAACAGGCACCAATGAGACGGGTTCCTCTGGTTTTGAAGGGTGGGAACAACAAACCACATCATATGGCCCATTCTTTTAATAGAGACATACATCCCAATGTAAAACCAATTTTACATAACCATAAACATGTGGTGATTTGGGTCTACCACCACTACTGAGGGGACCATGGTAGATCATGGTCTTTAATGAATAGAAGCTATTTCTGATGCTTATGTTGGCGGCAGCACACACACACACATTGGGAATAAAACACACAAATTGTCACTTGCTGGTTGAGGTTTAATAAGGTATATAATTACTAAAATGCTGTTGCAACATTTTCATCTTAATGAAAATTAGCTTTTTAAATTGTACTTTTAACAGTGAGTGGTTACATTCAAGATATATATTGTCATATCCATGTAATATAATGGATATCAAAGGCACACAAGATTGTGTTGTGAGAAACATTTGGCTGTCTAGCATGTCTCTTGTGGCTTAGTCAAAAGTGTTTCCATGCCACATCACACAAACTTAACAGCAAATAGCAAATGACTGACTGGATGTTTGTACAACGTACGATTTAAACAGCTCTTGTTTTGTCACAGTCCCACATGTGCTGACCATGTGTCCCAGGATGAGAGACATTCGCTGGTAATGGTGATTCAGCACTATGAGGACGACAGGAAACAGGAAATCCTTGAGATATATTGTAAACAAAGTGCGAGCCGATGTGTCTCGAATTGACTGTTTTGTCTAGTTTGGTCCCGATATAGTCTATATCATCTTGTTTGTATCAAAGCTGGAGATTTATGAAAGAATATGCTGGATAGTTTTTGTCATTTGTAGGATAGCAGTATAGAGTTAAAATACGTTTTTTTTTTTTATTGTTCCTGTATGGGACAGATGTTAAAATCTGTTGAAAGGTGGTTTTATTCATTTTCAATGAATACAGCAATGCTAAACAGAGACTTCTGTTTCCAAAGTGTTTTTCTTACATAAGTGCATGAATTGGGAGGAATGACATCATCACATGACTAGCAAAAAGGTCTTCTTCCTCCAACTCTGGACATGAGGAGGAGGAGGAGGAGGAGGAGGAGGAGGAGGAGAGAGTTTGTTCCTTAAAGGTACAGGCAGCAACATAGATCTGATTCAACCTGTCCAGACCATGACTACTAATATGGCTATATTAACTCCAGACACTATTGACAACGCTGAATTGATGAAAGGAAGCATACTAAAACCAGTGCTGCTCCACTCCATCTGCATGATAATGAATCTAATAGCAATTAGTTTTGATTGAGTACTTTTTTATTGATATTGACATGACAAAAATGTCAGTAGAGTGGGACAGATGTTGCACCCTGCTCAACTCCCTACAAGTCACCATAACATATGCTAAATATTCTTGGTAGTGATCATAACTTGATGATAATGATGATATCATGTTCCTGCTCCCTATTATATAAAGCCTGCAAACAGGCAAACACAAGCTAGCTACCATGTTTGGTTATTTTATCGGCAAGACTCAAATCTTGCAGAATCAAATGGCATTCCTCTTATCTTTTATTCCACTCTTAACCCGTCATCACATAGTCCCCTGTATTGCCAGAGGGTCGACAACAGCTCTCATGCTCTCCCATGTAGAACATTTCAAGACGATTCTCTATGGTGCAGCTCCTGCTTTTACATATTGATGACATTAGACATGACAACGAGTAGTTTTGCTTTCTTAGGAAGGTTGGTCCTGAAGATGTTGGGATTTCCCTTAATACTTGATATTACTAAATGATGTTTGTGTGTATGGTCTCAATTTAATGTTATATATCTTTTTTTGCAACATAAATGTTTTTTGAGAAACAGTTGTAGATCTGAGTCTATTATAGTTTGATGGGGGTTTTTTTTCAGGGGTCTTCCTGACCAGCCAACAAATAGTACCATTCCTAACATTCATATTTTTTTTATATTATTCACTTTATGGATTATCAGTCAACCCCAACAGCTGTTGGGGTCCCTTTTCACCATCTGCTACAATCCATTTCACCCGGATTGTGCTGTCAGCAGAGCCGTGACGAGTGTGTGGCTGGTGTGTGTCCTCAGGTGGGCGGCACCAAGATGGGCGCAGTGCGCTACATCGGCGAGACAGACTTTGCCAAGGGGGAGTGGTGCGGCGTGGAGCTGGATGAGCCCCTGGGGAAGAACGACGGGGCAGTCGCTGGGACCAGGTACGCGGATAACTGCAGCACACAGTGATGTGTACGGCAAGATTGAATGAACTGGGGAACGAGTCAAATGAATGTAATTGCTGTTGAATGCATGCTGATATGTTGCACTCAGTGTGAGCATCTTGGTATGTCATGTGTCATTCATTATTAGATTGAAAGAACTGCCTCGGCACCTTTATCTGTTTGTCATGTCTGTAAATACTCTTTTTGACATCTTTAATCCACTTAACATAATAAAATAAATCCTCATCAGCTGATTTCAATCGATGAAGCATTAACTGCTGACAGTGTTAGTATGTTGTACGCTAAATCACTAGAAGACACTCATTTCCTTAGTGGTTAAACAACTGCCTTAGCAGCATTTACTTTCAGCAGTAACTACTTACAACAGCAAATGGCAATTCTAAAACGGACACCACACAGTCATACATGTTAATGATTACTTCATTATTAATTGCTGACAATTCAACTTTCATCCCTGTGTCCAGAGCTGTGGAAAAAACCTGACTTCAGTTTCCAGATACAGCTCATATCGATAAAGTAGTTACACATGGCAGATGGCAGGCGACCCATGGGCATTAACTAACTAAAGAAACTAAAAAAGACCCATACCTTTTGTTGTTCTAAAGACTCAGACCCGACTTCCTGTCTATCTACACTCCACCTCAAACAGGTACTTCCAGTGCCTTCCCAAGTTCGGGCTGTTCGCCCCTGTCCACAAGGTGATCCGCATCGGCTTCCCCTCCACCAGTCCGGCCAAGGCCAAGAAGAGCAAGCGCATGGCCATGGGGGTGTCCTCCCTGGCCCACAGCCCCAGCAGCTCCTCCATCAGCTCCGTCAGCTCTGTGGCCAGCTCCGTAGGGGGGAGGCCCAGTCGTGCCGGACTGGTAAGCTAAGCCAAGCATAGAAAAATGATTGTTTTGCAAGAGCAAGCCTGTGTGGTTAATGTTAAATGGACTGCATTTATATAGCGCTTTTCTTACCTGTGGCCACTTTACAATTAGTGCCTAACATTCACCCATTCATACACTGACAGCGAAGTCAAACCTGCATGGCAACAGCTAGCTTGTCGGGAGCATTTAGGGTGAGCTGTCATGCTCCGAGACACCTCACTTTGCTTAGACTCACAAGTCAGTCTCTAAACACCTCGCTCAAATAGAGACTGAGCTCAATCTCCCAGGTTTCGTTGCTTAAACTGAGTGGAAACGATCAGAGAGTTAAATAAACTCTGCCTTGCAGAACCAATCGAAAGTCTTAAGGGTGGCCCTTCATATCGGTGCGGTGACATGCAGAAGTCGTGTGTGATTGTAAATGCTTGTCATAGCAACACATCTTTCTCGTCCTGGGTTAAACATATTTAAATGAAGTCGATGGAAATCCTTAATTTCGCAAATCTTGTGCCCTGAGCACACATTCAATGAAACAGAATCAAATAATGTAACATTTCTCAGTAAATCCATTTTCAATGTTTTAGAAAGCTCTCTCCATGTTACAAAGTGATTCGCTATATCTCCAATTAGTTTCACTGCGGAGGAGAATGGGGTGACAGCATCATTTCAAGTAAGGCGTCATTTCCTGTCAAATGTAAAGGGGGTAAGTCTGTTAGCGGCCGTTCTCGCCGCCGTTCAAACAACTATCATTTGTTAGGAGGGTGCAAGGCTCGGGCTGATTTTAAGATAATCCACAGCCATTGGTGAAACCATGTTGCAAAAGGAAGCCAGGTGTGAGGGTATATATGGTCCGGGCTGATTTGCAGCCGTTTTGTTATACGCCAGGGTTGGTTAAGAGTCCTATCTTTAATGCAGTTTGGATCCATTGCAATGAGAGTACTACAGTGTACACTTACAGATTGAACTGATTCACTTACTTCTCAATATGGCTTTTCAAATTGGATCTTTGTTTAAGGGTTGTTCTTGGACAGCTATACCTTGGTATCTATGGTGGTAGCTATGCCTCAGACATTTATGGAGTAATAAGACATCTGTATTGCCGCATATCAGACCACTGTCCAATACCTGTATTCATATAATAATGCCTAGGCTTTCCTGATTGTTTGACCGTATATTTGGTGCACAAATAATATATCCTCAGTGTGTATTCAGTGTGTTCGGTACTAGCATTTAAGAAATACAAAGAGAAATGCCAATCATAGATGTGTGCAATAATGCATTAAGAAATGCAGTCTGTTGTCGACATGCTAAAACTGCTTTATATGACAGTTAACAGACAACATTTACTATTACTAGGTAATACTTTGTGCACTTGTGTTTTAAGGTTGGTGGTTATTGTGTTAGAAATAAGAGAAGAACGGGTCCCTTAGCTTGTAGCATGCAGGGATCCTCAAGGTTGGTTTCAAAGCTGCGATGGCTTCATTTCATTTTGAGGTTTCCAGGCCAAACAGGCGTCAGAAAATCCCAGTTCCCTGGTCCCTCGGTGCTGCTAGCTTGGAGAGCACTCCTGTGTTTCCTGAACTCAGCCGCTCTATTCAAACATAGCCCAGGCGAAACGGAAGTAAAAACCACCATTTGCAAATCATCTGCCATTGAATTAAACCGATTTAAAAGGTCTACTACTAGAGCACCCTCTAGTGGCCAAGAACAGAACACCATCTTGCTTCAATACATCCTTTCGCTTCCTAGTACAGCACTCCCAGGCCACTTCCCATTACAACACATGTACTTCACCTCACTTTTGCCCTCTCAATTCCGTCCCCCTGGCCCTCCTCCACCCAGCACCACCCAGCACCACCAACCGACAACCCTCCTTCAACCCGGCGCACCCTCTCTTCCTGAAGCTAATGCGGACAGTACTATGCTGCTGTATGGGAGATGACTAACAGCATCATTATCTCTTTCAGGATTTTCCATCCAGATTAGGCTGAGTAGTTAATAATGTCTAGGCGCTCCTGATTGATTTACCTTTTATTTGGTGCACAAATAATATATTCTCAGCATGTATTCAGTGTGTTCGGTAATGGCATTTAATAACTGCAATGAGAAATGCAAATCAAAGATGTGTGCAGTAATGCGTTTGGAAATACAGTCTTGTTGTTGTTGTTGACATGCTTAAACTGCTTTATATGACAACAGTTAACAGACAACATTTACTATTACTAGGTAATACTTTGTGCACTTGTGTTTTAAGGTTGGTGGTTATTGTGTTAGAAATAAGAGAAGAACGGGTCCCTTAGCTTGTAGCATGCAGGGATCCTCAAGGTTGGTTTCAAAGCTGCGATGGCTTCATTTCTTTTTGAGGTTTCCAGGCCAAACAGGCATCAGAAAAGCCCAGTTACCCGGCCCCTCGGTGCTGCTAGCTTGGAGAGCACTCCTGTGTTTCCTGAAGTCAGCCGCTCTATTCAAACATAGCCCAGGGGGGACGGAAGTAAAAAAAACACCATTTGCAAATGATCTACCATTGAATTAAACGGATTGAAATGGTCTACTACTAGAGCACCCTCTAGTGGCAAAGGACAGAACACTGTCCGCCCTATTGTCACATCCAACCCTTGCTACTTTGCACAACGCTCCCAGGCCACCTCTCATTACGAAACCCTCCACAGTCACTTTTTTTTTTGTCCTACTGTTGTATTTCACATCACTTTCGCTTTCTCCCTCTCTTCTCTGTCCCCCTGGTCCTCCTCCACCCTCCACCACCAACCGACCGCCCTCTTTCAACCCGGTGTGCCCTCTCTTCCTGCAGCTATACGTGGATTATACAATGCTGCTGTATGGGAGATGAATAAAAGCATCAATATGTCCTTCAGCATTTTCCTTCCAAATGTAGCTGAATTAATAAGAATTTCCAGGCTCTCCTGATCGATTGATCTTTTGGTTCACAAATGATATACTTTGTGCCACCACCACCGCCCGTCCGCCCTCACTTAACCCGGTGCGCCCTCTCTTCCCGCAGCTGACGGAGACGTCGTCCCGCTACGCCCGCAAGATCTCTGGCACGACTGCGCTGCAAGAGGCGCTGAAGGAGAAGCAGCAGCACATCGAGCAGCTCCTGGCCGAGCGGGACCTGGAGCGGGCCGAGGTAGCCAAGGCCACCAGCCACATCTGCCAGGTGGAGAAGGAGATGGGAGTCCTCAAGAACCAGCACGCGCAGGTAAACCCCCTCCTGTAATGTGTGTTGTTCACCATAACACAGCAATAACGTAGGTCCTAATGTATTTACCTGAAGGCCGAGTCATTACTACGCATGGGCACCGATATTCCATTTGAACTCTCCGTTTTACTTAGGGAATTGAGGTGGTGCATATAACATGCATAGTCACAGCGCCATCAGGCTTATTAGTTTGGTATTGCACTGGTGAGCTGGATCAGCCTACCACTTGGTACAGTGGGTAGGCTTGTAATGGCTAATTAACATCACACCTGATGGTAAAATAAGGGACCCTTAGGCTATGTATGGATTGAAGTTATTCCTTGGGTTTGGTTGATAACTGTAGTATAGTTTTATTTACTTTTATTTTGCTTCCAGAGGGTTAGGTGTTCTATGGGTTAGAATATCTAATGTCATTTGATGTCGAAAAATAGTTAGATTTTCACTGAGGGAGATGTTGAAAAGTCATGGGCCTCATTCACCTAGCAGCCATCATAATAGAGTGGGAGAGATTCTGCACTCAGTTCTCGCCAATGTTAAGCACCAAGATGGCCGCTAGGCAAATAAGGCCCACTGAGGATCACACCACGGCAAAGTTTTGATTCATTTAAAGCCAGCCGCTCCAGTGCCTGGAGAGCAACAGCAGGGGAGAGAAGGCTAGACTGGAGCTAATGAGCTGATTAGTGGTCCACTTTTTCACTCAAACTAGCTAAGTTTATTATTCTCTCAGAGCTTTGAGCAGCTTTGAGAATTTGAGCATGACTTTAAACAAACTTGTCCTTGCACTAACAATTTTTTTTTTAAACACAGTATGTCACAGAGAATGAGAGCACCATTCAGCAGGTGAAAACCATGCTAGCCAGCACGCAAAAAGACAAAGTGGAACTGGCCAATCAGCTTGAAGAAGAGAAAAGGTAGGCAAGTCACATCTCCGTGGCAACTTCTAGACCACATATGTTGTTGGTATAGTTACTAGTTTAATTTTTACACTATTTCGTGTTTAGCATCTGACACTTGTCAGATGATTTAAATATATATGGTATACATGTTAGAGGATGAAATGCAAGTCATGCTTTGTGCTAACTAAAATATGGCATTGTGTTTCAATTATTACAATATTCCATATGAAGGTTGCATTGACAGTGTCATAACAATGAAGAGGCCAGGAGGTAGACAGGAAGTGGGATGCTATTCTCTTACCTCACTGTGACTTCCTGTCCTCACAGGAAGGTGGAGGACCTCCAGTTCAGAGTGGAGGAGGAGTCCATTACAAAAGGAGACCTGGAGGTATTCTGTCAGCACACACAAACACCAGACACCAGTTTGATAGTCCTGGATGGATTCATGAGAGACAACACAATATTGATGGGCAGACGTGGTCTGACTCTGATAAAAACAACTAAAGAATCAAATGCTAGCTAAATATTTGTTTCACCATGTGAAACAACGGGTGTGTTCTCATCTAGTCTGCCACATGTTTATCTGAAATTCATTGGCCAACATTTGCTCCGGCTGCATCTCATTGGGCATTTTATGTCCAACTTTTTTGCAGACAAGCACAAGTGAGTGAGTTTCTATTGGTTGATCATCGTGCCATGGTGCCATGGCACGATGCTATAGTCTGTTTGTCTGACAGTATCGATGACATGGGTAAGTACAAGCTTAACAAGCAAGACTCCGTTTCATCTTGATTGAGGGGGATTCTGACCTAAATCCCCAATCCAAATCCCTGCCCCCGACCACCGTCCTCCACCCACTCACTCTAGTGATCATCGGGTCTTTACTGGGAGTCAGTTCAAAGCCCTGAATGATCCAACATCAACAGCTACGCTGTAGCTGATAATTTAACCCATTTCTCTCAATTACCCTGTGGTCTGTATAATATATAATTTCTATTTCCCAATCCCATGGGATGAAAGGTCTGAAAAGAACACAGGAGAAACACTTTGAGCGATAAAACCCATTTGGTGTAGACGTGCTGCATGCATTTCTTACTGGAACTCACTTTTTCCTTTTAACATGCAAAGCATTCTACGTTTGTTTTGAGTAGAAATAACGCACAACCACATACTCAATGACATATTCCTATTTTTACCAGATAAAAAAATGATGACGTGATTTTTTTCCCTTCTGAACTTTTTTCCACATGGGATATCTCCTCGATCTGTATTCTGGGTTTCTTGCCCTGCGTTTTTTTTGTCCTCTTTCCTCTCTTACTTCCTCCACCTTTCCCTTTCTCTATTTCTATCCCCCTCTCTCTGTAGACTCAGACGAAACTGGAGCACGCACGCATACGTCAGCTGGAGCAGAGTCTGCTGCTTGAGAAATCAAGAGCAGGGGCGCTCCAGAAAGATTTAGAAACCAACAGGGTAAACCCCGAGAAGCCCAGTGCTTGTAGCCACGTTCGACGAGAACATCCTGTTGTTTGGTTGCTTTTTGTCGTGCCGTTTCGCACCCATTTTCGGTTGCATCCGTGCCTACATCAGTTACAAGTGATCATGCACTGCTCTTTTTATTTATCGTTGTACTTTCACATTTCATTTGCTCAATTGTTATTGTCTCATTCTCCAAATGTGTGTTCAAGCATGGAGAAGGATGTCTGTGTAGACATTGTATAGAATGAAACAACAACATTAATCGTATCGTTTTCACAATTTGAGTTTAAAATCGTTCATATCAATCGGTCCATACTTGGTTGGCACACGTGGACTTGGGTGACTCTCCCTTCCTCTAACATTCAAAATCATTCCTCTGTTGAACTCTGCAGACATACAAACCTCAATTAAAGGATCTAATTTTAAAAAAATATATGTATAGCTGAATTCAAATATGGTTGAAACGAACGTGCCTTGACATCAACCATGGCACCCAAAGGTTGAGAGATCTTGGAATAATCTACACGTCTATCCAAATCCATACAAAAAAAAAGGTCTGCTTTTGCCAACAGGGAAGGCCCAACCATGATGCAGTGGCCTTGAGGTTGGGTAAGAGAACCAAGGTGAAAAAAAGACTTACGCCGTGGCATTGATTCTCTGCTGACTTATCTCATGTCTTGACTTCAAACTGCCCTGCGATGTCATCAAGGATGTCAAACCTTTCGTAGACCTTTCATCTTTTTTTCTCTATCGCGTGTTGGTCCACAATCTGAGGTCTCCAGTGTCTATCAACACCGCAGCACCGCAATGTAGTACACTTTGTGTCCTGGTGATTGAGATTAACATCTATACCCCTTTCTCCTCTCTTTTTCCCTTTCTCTGACATTTGAGCAATAGGTATATATTTTAGGTTGTTTGTTAGTGCCTGTCGATAGGTAGATGGCAGCATTATGCCACAAGATTTGGTCTTTGCTTGTTTGATTCTTTCTCCTTTGTTTTTTTTCCTTTTTGCTTGGCAGTTGCTAGGCAATACGAATGGCTTTTGCTATCCTCTAAATTCCTCTGTTTAAGACATATAATAGGCTCTACAAATCTTGGGGACAGTGGCACATTGGTTTGTCTTTTAGCTTTGTACTTTCATAATAATTATTCATAATAGATTGACCCAAAAGAAAGACAAAATGTAATCGGATGGTCAAAAAACACTTTATTTACTTATTTTTTATTTGAGATATTTATTTGAGATATTGGTATGAATAAAAATGTATTTGCTAAATACATCTTTCTTTTTAATATATATTAAAGTACAGCAGGAGCTAAAACTGAAAACAATCTGCTACTGTTCTGATATATTGGGGGTTGTTACTGATGATGGCTTCCTTGGACTGTGAGATTTTCATGACTTAACCACCAGAACGTCCCTAAAGTATCAATGTTTTGCTGCTCTAAAGGTGGCAGGCTTTGTGCTCATGATACCTTAACATATGTCAGTGGGTTGCTGCTTTGATCATGTCACCCTAGCTAGTGGGGCGACCATTCACCATACAGCCATTGAATTGGTGGCAGGCGTTATCCCTGGCCCCACCTCTCCCCTGACACCAGAGTCTTCTCGTCATGACAGCTCCCCTTGTCTTTCTATTCAGCAAACTACGGTAGAGGAGAAGAGCCGTATCGTGCAGCTGGAGGAGGAGCTGACGCTGAGGCAGGCCGAGGTGGCTCAGCTCCAGGCTCAGCAGCTCCAAGGAGCCCACACCACCAGCGAAGACGGCCAGGGCGGTCAGGACTCCCAAGCAGTGATGGGCACTCAGCCGGAGGCCGTCCTCCGGGAACAGCTGCTGTCTGCGGGCCGCGAGCGCCTCAGGGAGAGCAGTGAGCTCAAGCAGAAGCACGAGGAGGCTCTGGCCGCCGGCCGGCAGGAGACGGAGACGCTGAGTGCGCTGGTGGAGCGGCAGAACCAGGAGATCAGCATGCTGAAGCAGAAGGTCCAACAGGCCACCAAGGAGAACATGGAGATGATGGACAACTGGAAGGTAGCATGATTTTTTTAAGTGAAATAAGGCATTCATAAAATAGCAATAACTACCCCTATGTAAAAGCAGGGCTAAAAAGGTGTGTGCGTTCAGTGTGTGTGCACTGAAATGTGTTGCACAAATCCAAACACTCTACAACGTGAAACCAACTACCCCTATGGCTTTTGGCAGGTGAAGCTGGAGACCATGGTCAGTGACCACCAGCGCTCCTACGAGGAGCTGAAAGCCACGTTGACCGGCGACCGGGCCACCCCGGCCGGCCAAGAGCAGGACCCGCAGGAGCTGAGGGCCACCCTGGAGAGCCTGAAGATGGAGCACTTGCTGGAGGTGGAGAACCTCAAGGCCAAGCACAAGATCCAGGCGGCCATCCTGACCAAGGAGCACGAGAACCTCAGCATGAGGCTGCAGGAGGCCAGGGAGCAGCTGGCCCAGGGCGGGGCGGCCGACACCAGGGGCCTCAAGGAGGCCGCGGAGGAGCTAAGTGCCGCCACCGAGAAGCTACAGAAGGCGGACGAGAGGCTGGCGGCGCTAGAGGAGCTCCGGGCGGAGCAAGAGAGGAGCGGGCAAGATCTGAGAGGGAGGCTGGAGCTGTCGGAGAAGAAGATGAGCGATTACCAAGCCCTGCAGAAGGCTCAGATGGAGAGCCGGGAGGAGATCCAGAAACTGGAGGAGAAGCTCAGGGTGATGGCCAACAGACTCCAGGCCATCCAGACGGACCGCTTCATGTCCCACGATGCCAACGTGGGTACAAGGGGACTAGTAGTTTTTAGATGTTTGTGCTCACATGCTCTCTCAGATATGGGAAGAGAACCCATGTCTGTGCCATTATATAGATAACTGCACTTTCCGCCTCAAAAGTTGTCAAGTTGTCAATTTCTTCCTTTTTTCCTAATTTCATAATCATAATGTCATTCATTCCTGTTTAGGTTATAGAGGACAACGCGCTTTCTGATGAAAAGACACGAAAACAGAATATTGAAGGTACTTTGTGTTTACATTGTTTGAGCCTATGGGTAGTATTATTTTTATTTGTTTATATAATATAATCAAATATCCTATTAGACTGTTTACGGAAAAAGACAAATGGCAAAATTATGTTCGTATTTATTCCAGAAACAATGGAGAAGCTGGTGAAAAGAGAAAAAGAGGTCTCCACTCTCACTACGCACGTGGATGCGCTGAAATCACAGATCTCTGGTATACTGAATTCATATGTGCATGTTTATTATTCCAGAATATACAACATCATGTAAGGCCATGGCATAATTATAATGATAACTAAATGGTCACATTATCTAGGCTAGCATCACTAATATGACTAAGTAGTTTGGGAGTTTATTTCACAATGATTCTGAAATGTTTATTTGATTATTGTCTTTGTATCTTGAGTGTCGGTTGTAATGTTTAACATCTCATGTAAAAAACTAAAACAATGACCATAAACAATGACGTGCTTTTATGGTGTGCCCTCCACAACAGCTCTGGAGGGCAAGGTGCGCTTGGGGGAGAAGAAAGCGGACGCCCTTGCCAGGGACAAGCTGCGTCTGGAGACGGACCTTGAGTCCATGACCAAAAAGTCCCATGATGCATCTGGGCAGCTGGTTGTTATCAGCCAGGAGCTACTGAAAAAGGAGAGGTAAGCAACTGCTACTCAGGCCAACCCATATGTACACCACTGGTTTATTTTGAGTTGATTGGACAGCACTTTTGAGTTTAAGACCAAGTTTGCCTGGATGCTTTGCAGCATGTACTCGCCTAATATAAAACAAGTATTACAAAAATTAAAACCCATTACTATGATGGGTATACATCCATATACAGACCAACATAATTTCATCAATTCATCATTTTACAAAAGAACAACTCATCAAGAGCTGCCATGTCCATTTATGACAAAGTATTATATTATAACTATGCAATTTATAGAAGCTAAGGCATGCATCTATTTCTGGTCTTCATTGACATAGACAATATTTAACAAATTCAAGAATAAAGTATAAATTCTGTATAAATAAATATAAATATTTATTGTGGTCATTTTTGTTTTGTAGGTATAACAACTAAAATTCGAAGGAAACCTTGGAGCCTACTCACATTGCCCACTAGGGTACGCATACCCTTGGTTGGGAACCCTTGTATTAACCATGGTCTTTCTCTTTTATTCTCAACCAGGAGTCTGAATGAGCTGCGTGTGCTACTGCTGGACTCCCACCGCCACTCGCGGGACATGGAGCGAGACCTGGAGCGGGACCTGGGCAGGGAGGTCCACAAGGCCGAGTGGAGGGTGAAGGAGCAGAAGCTCCAAGAGGACATCAAGACTCTGCGAGACAAGCTACTCCTACTGGTGAAGAGGGTGTGGGGGGTGGGGGTGGGGGTGGGGGGGAGTGTAAGGATTGCTTTGATTGTTCACAGTGTCCTTCAGGATTTAACCAAACCCTTGAGTGAGACCTGAGGAATCTGAGGAGACCTTGTGTCTGGTGAACAAACGAGTTTGAGATTCATCGATATGAGGGGGGTTTTTGTGAAGCCTGGGATGAACTCGACTTGGTCGCTTTCCCTGTGGTTGCTCTTAAATCAGTCCATTCTCCTCTATAAAATCAATTCATTGGTTTGCGTTATACCTGCAACAGCAACACTAACACTATATTAGAGAATGTGTCAAGTTTTTTAGCATTAACATATAAACCATTTTGCAGCATACTGTGTTTAAGCAGATCCCCATGAATCTGTTAACACTGAAAAACAATAATTATGAGAATTAGATAAAGGAAAAAAAGAACATGTTTCCATTTCTTGTTACGTGACACAGTGGTGGGATTTACGCTAGTCTATGCATGCAACTACACATATTGTGTTTAATAGTCTTTAATTGGGATCTGCAAAACGATAATTCACAACAACAACAAAATAAAACGCAACCAAACACGCTGACTCCTTAAATGTGTCCCCCAAGGGTCGGGAGCGTTCCTCCCCGGACCACCGGAGGTTCTCCATGCTGGACCCCTCCACCTTGGACTCTGAGGTGTCGCGGCTGCGCCAGAGGCTGCTCAGCACAGAAGACGCCCTGAGGAACGCCATGGAGCACAACCAGCACGTGGACCAGCTGGTGCAGGCCATGCGCAGGCACCCCGACAAAAGCCCTGTAAGACATTGATGTTGCAATGATACCACTTGTGTCTGATAGCGACGTGACCCAAGATAAGCTAGGGTATTAAGGAACAACAACACAGGGAGGAACAGCTCCAATAATACACAGATCTGATTGCTAAAAGAGGGAGCTATATAGAACCATTGATATTTTTCCACTTTTTTGATAATGTCCAGGCATTTCACTTTATATATTGATTATATATCAATATAAATACTTATTTGCATTAACTCCAATCCAAGAAGTAGCTAATTAATTTGATTATTGTCCAATACTTCAATAGTGCTGGTATTTTATCAGCTGTGAAATTTGAGTCTGTACAAATTCTATGAAGTTGTGTTATAACTGCTCCAGTGTCCATTGAAGTATATCTTTTTTTTGTTTTCTTCAATGATTTCCAGGTTCATGGGGCAAATTCAGCTAATGGCATTCATCAGCAAGAGGCCGACCTGACCCAAGATGTTTGTAGTTCTTTACTATTGTAATTGATCATGGTTGTTAATAATACATGAGTACATTTATACAGAGTTTCTACCTCTTACATAGCTCTTTCTTTTTGATTCCCAGGAACATGCCAGGATGAGAGAAGCTTGAATTGGGTCACACAGAGGTACATTTCCAAACATGAGAAAATAAAGACAATTTGATGCTCAGCCTAATGCTATGATGGACTCCTGAAGAACTTTTCTTCCGTTTGCAGTTAATACCAAAACAATGATCCTTCTAAACTGAATTTATGTGTTACTGGAAACACCTATTAGCCAATCGCAGACAGAGTCAGCTCAATGTACTATGAAATGAGGATGGCAAATGGACTTCAAAGTGACATGGTATTATCGTTTCAAAATAAAAAATTGGAATGGGATGGTTTGTGATAGACAGCTTGGATCCAGGAGTTTCCAAGGGAAACCAACCCTAAACTCCTGAATCCTGAATCTTGTATCCTGAGTTGGAGGACAGTTGGTGGACAGTTGGTGGACAACGACTGAGAAGAACCTAAGGGGTCCGATGCACCCCGCCTCTTTTATTTATTGCTCATACTTTGCTACTATGCCTTGTAACAATGCTCTGTCAAGTCAGTGGTGTTTGGCCAGCGAGAAACCCCCCAACAAGTGGCTTAATCTGAGGACTGAAAATAAATGGATATTAATTAAATCGAGAGCCCTGCTGTGTTCCCAATGTCCACTTGTGTCAATGGAATGACTAACAGCGAGTCATTTTGTAATGAAGCGTTCCATAAAAACTCAATCTACTACCATTATACCTCTTGCCTTCCAGTGATGTTCTCCTTCTTTCCCTGTGTTCCTGTGCATATGACTCCTTTCGTACCCCCTCATGTGATTAAATGTGATGCTGAACATTGTGCACATCAAGGCCTTTCTTTTGCGGTAGAAATACAAAAGGGCTTAAAGTAGAAGGAAAACGATGGGAGTTCTTCAGCTTGGCTATTATTTTCCAACATGCTACCAAACCTAAATACTGTAAGTCTTCCAAATATTGTAAATTCCAAATCACCGCTCAACTAGGGTTTTAGGCGACAGACACTCTGAGTTCCTTCCGTGAACCAGTGATACATGGACACAAAATTCTTACCAGTATTGGGGGGACTTCGGTCAGCTAATGTTCTTGTTTTTCATTGAATACTTTATAAGATATTCTCCAATGGAAGATTTATACCCTTGATTATTGCTGCAACGGTTTCAGAGATTGAGTCATTAAATATTAACAATGTGGGCAAAGCGTTGTCGTGCTTTATTTCACAGAGTTTGTCAGTGCATTATTTTTGTCAAACTTTATTTTAAATAAAGCCCAGTCATATTTCCAGTTTAAAATATGAATTAACATTTTTTTTAACAGTCAAATTAAGAGAAGTACTACACAATGTCAGTATGAGGTCAAAGACATGGGTAGCAAAATCGGGAAAAGTGACAATTAATCACAAAAAATATAAATGATTGTAGAGATTTAACCAGCCACTATAAAAGTCAAACCAATCGGTATCTCATACATTAACAGAGAACTTTTTCTTTAACAAACACATTTCTTTTGCCAGGTCCTTCCACTCCACAATAGATGGGCTTTGGCTTGTTTATTTATTTGTATTAGGATTTATAGCGTCTACATTGAGCCAGGAGAACATCTAATTAAGTAATGGTCTGTGTTCCAAACCCTGATTCTTATACCCAAAGCAAAGTCAAAGTTGTTTCCTTTAAGTGTTTTAAGCACATTTGCTAGTTTTACATCTCACTTAACATGAAATGACATAATTCTTCCCTCACCAACTGTAACCTTTGGACTGTTTGTTGTTTTAATTTCCCCCTACTCCACAGAGGTAGACGTATTGTCCCAGTCTGGTCATGGCTTTCAGGAGACCTCTACTGGGAGGGTTTTGAAATGCAAATAAAGGTTTGGGTTATAATCATTATTGAATCCATTGTGGGTCATCGGCTAAGAAACTGGATTGGACAGAGGCAAGTAATATGAGATTGGATGTTGGATTATAGCTTTTAAAATGTTGGAACATGTAGGCCTGATAAAATGATAAATATCCTTACTATGCATGCCAACTCAATCGGTTAATTAAGTTGAATTGATATTGTGTAGGTAGATTTAGGTTAATTCAATTTTAACAAGTATGGTATACAATTCATAATTAGCCATTCAGTAAGATACATTCCTAGTAATCAAGTAATACATTCAGAGAATGTGGAAATGGGATCAGCATCTAAAGAATATTGTTCCACCACTACTACATAGATGGCAATAATTTGTATTAGTTTAGTCAATAGAAATAAGTACATTCTTGTACATTTATGACCAGCAAACAGAGGCAAAGGCTTTTCTGCTTCTAACAAATAAACAATGACCAAAGTGTCAGACAATTTGGTAAAAACTGGCCTTACCTATATAAGAGCTAAACTGTTTCAAATATACATGAATTATTTCATTTTTGTATGCATCTATCCATAGTTTCAAAGATCTAGCTCATCTTTAAAGGCTCGCTTTTTACCATTCTAAGAGAATGGCATTAGGTAATTTGATTACCTTAAATATAGTTATACTGATTAGTATTCTTCTTGGTTTTATAAAAATAAGAGAGAAACAGAAAGAGAGAGAGAGAGAGAGAGAGAGAGAGAGAGAGAGAGAGAGAGAGAGAGAGAGAGAGAGAGAGAG
>JAOPJO010000139.1:13195156-13213413 GCA_027123675.1 Molva macrophthalma | reverse complement strand
CACACACACACACACACACACACACACACACACACACACACACACACACACACACACACACACACACACACAGTTGTTGCGTTTGAGATTAGTCATTGCTTGGGTTGTTGTCAAGTTGTAAAAATGAACCTCCTATTTTCGATGTTTGCTTTCTTGAACGTTTGGATAAACGAGTCTGGCAGGAGACATGGAATTAGGTTGCTGCTGATTTTAATAGCCCAAACATGTGGCTATATAACCTAGTATGAGAAGGCATTCAATCCAGGTATGCAAACCTTTCTTGTGCTGTCTATCTACATGCTTACATTCTTGTTTTCTGATGAAAGGTATACAAGCCTATGGAACATTTAATTAGATTATGGATGGTCAACGTCGGCACATTCAAGATTACATAAGCTATTTCAGTTATGGTCGCTGCATACTTCTGCTGCCCTTATTCAACCCAAATTCCAATGCATCTAATCTTGAAAGCCATTATAAATATCTCTTCTGGAAACCTATTTAATAATAACACAAAATACATTACAATAATACTATTTGAACCTATTAATCGATCATCAGCAATGCAATTGTACCATCTGTTCTTAAAGCCAAGTCTCTATCCTCATAGTCCCCACAGTCATTTTCAGATTTAGTGTCAAACAGCAAAGCAATAAAGACCATAGCAACACAAAACATTGCCAAAGCTTCGGTGTGTTTTGTGGCTCATTGATTTTAATAAACCCCAACTACAGCTGTGAACGCATGTACAAGCTCTCCAGATGCTGATAGCCACAGACTATTCAGACACTCCCTGACCTTCCCTCTATTACCAATGCATCAGACTTAATTTAAGACTGCACAAACAGCATTGTTGGTCAAATATTGACGTTTCCCTTACCCTTAGTGAGTCGATATGCAAGCATACATGTGTGCATAATCTTGCAATGGTGCCATGAATCATTTTTCACCTTTGCCTCTGTAAGCAGCGACAGTTTAAATGGTTTGCCTTGGTTATTGTATGCATGTTTTAACCTCACAAGCATTAGGCCATCGGTGAATGCAGCACTTTTAAGAGTCTTCATATTAAGGAAACCCAGGTGCCAAAGGCTCATTCTAGGTTTTTATCACTTGTTTAAACATCTGGAAGCTTTTCTTTAAGGGGATTTCTTCATAAATAATTGGTAGCAACAAATCTCTGTTATTATGCTACACATTGAATCCTTTCTGGGAAAAGTCCCACTCTGCCAGGCTTTATTGCTTTCCTTTCAGGGTGGATTTATTTTTCTCCAAACCTAAAGCAGGATTTGCAGATCATTGAACATCATGATTTATGACTGGTGATATAAAAATCGTTGAGTTATATAAATGGAGGCTGTTCTTTAATTCTCATCGACAACATTTTAGTAGATGAGAATTTATAGACAGAAAGACTTTCACATGGAAGGATCGGTAGAACGATCATCACAAGCTATTTTCCGCCCCTTGGATATGGTTATTACACTGGCACTACTAGAAGGTGGTAAAGAGTCAGGTAACTCTCTTATACTGCCATACTGTTTACAGTTTTGTCGTCTTTTCATCTACAGGAGAAGGGATCTATTGGTAGGCCTTTGCTTGGTCTTGCCTGGGGGCAGATGTATCAAAGGGGCTTTTCCTCCCTTAGATAACATTTCTGACTTTGCATTATATTCTCTCTGGCTTTGGTCAGTGGTTTAAGGATGTTTGAGGAATAAGGTGGTTGTTATGAGAAACATCTTTGCTAACCCTTCTTTGAAACCTACGCTTTTTTTGACCATTTCAATTGTTTTCAGAGATTTTTTATACATGCGAGTAGCCAATGGTGTTAAAATATTGTTTACAGAATGTTGCACAACCTTTCTTTTGCCAGTGATAAATCAATGAAGGCAGACTTTAAACAATGGCCTGGGACATGTATGTGGGGCTATTCACAGGTTCAGAATATATAGGTTTGATAAAATAGTCTGTTTAATCAGCCAGATTTCTGAAGTCACAAGTGTTTTCACATGGATATTGTTGGATACCACCATTCACGCCGATGGCCACATAAGTTAACATCAAAGCCTGTTTGATATAGAGAATTAGCTTTTATCTATCTAATTAAATTAAACTAAGCCAGGACCCAATATCCATGATGCCAATAAGTAACATAACAACCAAAACACTTCTGCTTCGTCTTGTCGTGACACACACGCTCCCACACGCACATGTTACCATTTGTTTATTAATCGTTGATATAACAGTCACCCAAAGAATCATATCTGTCCACTCCTCCACTACTTCTCTCATCTCACCTCATTTTATTTATTCATTTATTTTTCGCAAATGGGGACTAAACTCCCGTGACTGAACCAAAACCAAATTAACATTACAGACCATTTCCGACCCCTCTTCTCATAAACACCAAGGCCACCGACGATATACACGCATGCATCCCATCTCCGCTTCCCTTGTTGCTCCCTTTGCTTTCAATATGTAAGGGGAAGGAGGAGGCCGTCTATTTCAAGGCCGTCATCATTTAAGAGAGGGGGGCTAATGTTTACCGTGGCCCCCAGGGAAGGTGGATTTAGACGGGCAAACCAACCTGGCATGTTGCAACCGGTGCAGCTGAGTCTCTCCCTCTCTTCTCCATTTAGTCTGTGGGTTTGGTGCTCGCTGGAGGCTAACATAATGGCTCCTAGTGTCTGGAGAGATTAAAGGCCAGACCTGCATTGTTCGAATGCCCCGAGATTAGTTTCCAAGGTGACGGATTTCAGTTGCCATGAGAAAACAGTGCCTGGATTTAGGATGGCACCCTTTTTATTCATTTCCCCCTTACCCTCTTTTATTTTCTGTCTGTTACTATTTACAATTATTGATCTTATTTGTTCATTTATTTGTCTACGGGTCTTTGCATTCTACACATATCCCTTATTAGAATGGTTAAAAATGTGTCCTTGCCTACAGTAGTTTCAATAGGTTTCAGTATTGTGGTCATCCTTGTTCAATGCCTGTCTCTGCCCCAATTCATGGCTGCTGCAACAACCCAATTTCCCTAAAGGGATTATTGAATTGCAACCTAATGTAATTTAATCTAATCTAATCTCGGTGGTCAGCAGTGCTCTGTAATAGGAGTCATCCGGATACATCGCTGTTCAAGCCAAAAGACAGATGGGCTTTTTAGCACAATGGATATATATTGTATATGTTATTCCTTTGAGAGGTAGGCCTAACTTTTTACAATTTGTGTCCCTTCTGTGGAGAGAAAATCAAGGATAAAGAGAGTGAATCTGTTTTTGCTTTTTATTCAAATTTTCAGAGAAAAAAATTGCATTTCATGTAACCTGCGTGTTGCAGGCTATTGGCTTAAAATAAGGCTGTTATCACATAAGCCTCTTATTTGAGCAAATTCCCCGGCCATGTTTATTTTAATTGTTGACTTTATTTATGTACTTCCATGGTATCTAGCTAGTTTCTGGAAAGTCTGAAACGAGGCCCTAGGATCACTCACACAATCCTTCAAAAGTGTACCACTCAATCCTTTCAGATTAGAGTAGATTAGATTATTGGGAATCAGATTAGTTTGTTTTAGTCTTTTTTTAAAAATGGGACAACAGCAAAGAATTAAGCTATAGGAATATAGGATTAGATAAGATTGTCCTTGGAAGTTAAATCTGGTTCAATCTAGGCCGAACATGCAAAGAAAAGTGAATTGGCTTAATATGTTATGCCTCTCTGTAGTATTATACACTAAACGTTAGACCTAGAAGATACACAATACTCCAATTACATAGTGCAAGTGTATATAGTGCAAATGGTTAGCCATTCATGTACATTTGTGTTTATTTACATTAAATTCTCCTTAATGTGCAAATACAATTCACAAGAAAGAAAACATGAAAACTGTGGCCATGTTCGAAGGAAGCCTGAAAATAAACCACATCAGAATCCAGCGATTGTAACCAGCTCACTGGAATTGCTATAACATTTTTTTTCCTGCCTTTCATAATCTGATCTTTGGACTGGCAATAATAGTCACACTGTCCTGCACCGTTCCTGCACCACATATTTTCATCAAAAGACTTGCCATCACTACACCAAACCACCAGTATAACTAATTAGCACACATCTCGTTCTGTCTGTATGTCTGTCTGCAGCGGCATGGCTCAGATACGAAAGTCTGCATGTGAAGGTGTCAGGACAAACTTCCGGGCAGACCATGCTGGCCCGCTGGTCTCCACCAGACAGGAGATCCTCACAAGCCTGGTGTCCGCCCTGGACTCGGTGGTACGTAACAACGCAGCCCTGTTTTAATATTCAAGAACTTTAATTGTTGCATACAAACTTAATGTGTGCAAAATACAATTATGGTCATAGTCTTGGTCCATCAGTATTCTGATTCTGCCATGCCGTTGGATGAAGACTGACCATAATTATATTTTGAAGATTTATTTAGAATCACTTGTAGCCTATAAGTGAGCTTGTTCCTTTTTTTCTGATCAACTTTAAGCATACACAGCCACACACGCAAAGACTCTCATGGGGATATGCGAGTTACTCTAGAATGTCCTTAAATATTGCGCCAGCCATTTTGGCTTTGTAATGTAACATATATGTTCATGATGATGTGTTATTTGGCCTATATTTTCCCACTCCACCAAGTACAACTGCTAGATTGCATAGGTTCTAGCTAGGCCTGTTATGAAATCCATGCTTGTTTCCATGTCTATCATCAGGGCCAAGGTCCAGGCCTCCAAATGTATTATCTGGAGGCTATATGTTCCCCCAAACCCATAAACCTACAAATGCTAGTAGCAGCGTTTAGCTTGTTAGGGCTGAGAGCTCACTTCATAAATCGCCAAGCTCCCAGCTCCTAGCTAGGGAGTATGAGATACTAGCTAGAAGAGGAAAGCTCCCCGCTCTTCTCCCAGCTATGAATGGAGAGCTTTCCACTCATAAAGGCCTGGAGGCATTTGTGTGTGTTATCATGTACCGACAGAATGCTTTTCACCCAATGGAAAGTTTGACCGTTTTAAAATACTGATGTTGGACAAAGACTACGACGTAATACTAAACTAGATAATAGTCAATTATTTGCGGTAAATATTTAATTTACAGTTCACATTATTGTATTCTTAAAGTTTAGTTTTAACCCATTTTCCAGCCATCATTTTGCTAATTTCAAGAATCTTGGTGTTAACGGTCACAAAAGTGTTCGATTCTTAACAGTGGATAACAAAAAGATGACCCACTTGTTGTTGTAAGCATCTCAATTGGTTTCTGTAACTTTTGAATAGGTTTTTATGTCAATAAATGGCTGTCCTGTCCTTACAGTGCCTGGCCATGTCCAAGCTGAACGCAGAGGTGGCGTGTGTCACCGTGCACGAGGACAGTGTGATTGCTGTGGGCACGGAAAAGGGCAGGGTGTTCCTCAACTCTCGGCGGGAAATCCAAACGGACTTCTTCAAGTTTTGCCGTAAGATTTGAATAGCCCTAATTGAAACTGGTTCTCTTGGACTATGGAGGATACACTGGTTTCAATCATAGAAATGAATACATGTATGCATGGCTAGCTGTTCTATTTATGGAAATGATGTGGTGTACAAACATCACTCACTTTCAATCTGCATTCCGTCGTGAAATTAGTTTTCCAAACTAATAAATAATGGGATGCTTGAAGAAATCCCAACACATTATCATTCATTTTGCAAAATATAACAATGAACCTATTAACACGCATAGCTTCATTGTGAGTTGTGAAAGTAAACAACATCCTGAGATTTAGCATAATGTCCACATAAAATGGTGGTTGAAATCCCTCCAGAAATGCATCAACGTGCTGAAACATTATGTGCCCGTGGAGGTACAAAGCAGCTAGATTGCCTTTGACGTTTCTCTAAAGGGAAGACATTAATATTCTTCAAAAGAGGGGACTCTTTCATTATTAAAACAGAATTCTAATTTTCAATTTCTTGGATATTTTTAGTTCATATTCACCAGGGCTGTAAAAATTAGCCAAGAAATTGGCCAATTATTCCTTCTTAAAAAACACCAAGGTTAGAACCATTGAAATATAATCTTTTTACCATTATGTCCATAAAAGGGCAAACCAATACAAGAGACAACTTGTATATGTATATTTATTTCAACATGAACACGTCTTTTTTAAAAGATCTTCATACCTACACATTACAAAATAAACAAATAAATAGTGTCCTATACTGCAAAACTTAATTTAAAGGCTCTCTCTTTCTATGCCTCTGTCTCTATGTGTGCACCATGGTGGGTGCTGGAGCGAGATCAAGAACGGGCTGTCTCTCGGAGCGTGATCAAATGAATGATTCGTTATTGACAGCCTCATTTAATGCAGGTTGGGCAATATTCATATTGGTTTGTACTGACTAAAGTACAAACCAAGTATTTCCAAACTAGGCTTTTTTTAGATTGCTCAGACTGCAAATAAGCCTCTCTCTGCTGCAGAGCTGCGTTGTGAACTCTCTCCATCATTACCACACGGTTGTTGAATCATGCAGTTGTTTCAGCTTGACGTACATTTAATTTTCAATCAATGAAAGTGACGCAGTGTGACTCCTGTCCGTCATGCAGTGTTGTGCATCGGCCTTGGCCGATGCACAATTTAATCTTTTTTTCTTTCTCTGTGTATCATATCAGGGGTGCCCTGTTTGCAAAGTACCACACACACGCCAGCCAACACACACATCAAAGTCCAGGAGGGTGATGTGAGCAAGAGCCTGGAGGGCGAGCCCCTGAAGCAGAGGCCCAGCCACACGTCTCTCTCGGACCCCCAGTCCAACATCTTTGTCCTGATCAAGATGGTGGAGGAAGTCTTCACTGTGCTTTACAGTAAGAAGAGGCCGTAAAGCCTCTTTAATAGTAATAGTGTTATAATCATTACCATGATCATTTAGTTTTTTCTATAATAAATAAGATGCAACAAAGACTGTATTTATGAGTGCTTTGTGCCAAAACTCGATATTGTAATGATCCGAAACAAGCGTAGAAGGCGAATTAAAAGACAATGCAAAAGGTGTAGGAGCAACATCAGTGGAATATGAGTGTGCGTAAGGAGTATGAGAACAATGGAATATCAGACTATACCAAAGGTAACATGGCAAGAAGCTGATTTCCTCCTCCTCGCCAAACTGCAGAAGCCCTAAGAGAAAACTCTTTCTGGTATTGAAGTTTTGAGTCTCGACCTTGGATGGATACAAGGACCGTAAGGCCACAGGGGACCAGAGGCCCCTAGGAGGAGGTCTGAGGAGAAGAGGGGGATGAGATCTAAAAAAGCTATTCAAATCATTTTCAACTGTGATCCTCAGAAGAGACTGGCAGTGCTTGTGAAGTTGCTACAACAGTGATATGATATTATCATAATTCCAAGCATGGGGTAGAAGCTGAGCTAATTACTCTGGCTTTTATTGAACATCTCTTTTGTAGTTGATATTCACGTTGGGATACCCACTGCCTCTCCTGCACCAACATTGTGAAAGTGCTCTGTCTAAAGATTGAATACTTCAAGCTTTTGTATTCTGAATATGGCAGATAAATGTTCTATTGGAAAGAAAACAAAGACTACTGCCATGGAGGATTATTCTCCAAAGTACTTTATAGTTTTTTTTCTCCAATGTAAATAAACCCAACAACAACCGTTTATTCACCCGTATCCCAAAAGCCGGTTTTTTGGCTTTTGGGATTCCAGGTTAGAGCCTACGGGTTTGCCCTGTTTTGAGGGGGACAGTAGTAGTAGCAGCAGTAGTAGTAGGCGGTCCGCCTCACCGTGATGTCTCCCTGATCCCTGCAGGCGAGGCCGTGGGACAGAGCAGCCTGGTCCCCGTGCCTTACGAGTGGATCCAGAAGGACCCCGGCTGCGTGGTGGCCCACGGGCTGCCGGAGGGGGTCTGCCTGAAGAAGCCCTCCGAGTACGACACCAAGACCCTCATGAAGATCCTGGAGCAGAGCCACCGCATCCACTTCTCCATCAAGCGGTGAGTCGCACAAAACCGTGTGTCTGTGTAACAGTGGGATCAGGTTTAGCTGTGCTGTTCAATGTTGATGAGTGGGACAAAATGTGCTGATATTGTATTCCACAGCGCAGAGTGAGTGTTGCTGTTCACAACGGTTTTGAATTGGGCGACGCAGGGATTTCGCTGAGCGTCTGCAGCCGTAGACGACACTGGCAGTGTCAAAGATTGACAGTTTCGGTTGAGTTTGTCAACCTGTTTTTAAGTCTTACGTTAAACGACCGAGGAAGACACCTTACGATAAGTCTTAATTCGTAGCTTACGCCGTAACCCACTGGTCGGAAGACTCATTGCAATGGCAGTGTTAGTAGCTCCTCTATAACACATGCAATGTGAATGGCTCATTAAGGCTGAATTACATGAGCTGAATAGCCTCTCTTCATGGCTAATGCAACCACCGAAACATCCATTTGTTTTATTAAGCCATAAAAAGAAGAACTTCTGTCCCATTTTGAGAAGATGAAGGCTCCATCTCTCCATTAACATAACAGATGTCACACGTCCCCTCCCCTACGAACCTAATGTGTTTTTTTTCTACACTCGTTGGGTAATAGAGTTTAATGTGATTAGGCTGCATTCGACACACAGGCTTTCACGAGGTTGCAAAGTCACACATTACCGCTAAGCGGAAAACAGTGAAGACGATGTGTATTGTTTTCAGTATACTATACTATAGTATACTTCAGTATAATGTAGTAGTAAATAGTCTACTGTAGATTACCTTTTGGTTTATAAACCAAGGGAACATAATTTACAATCTTTTAAAGATAGGCTTTTAGGATAATCATTTTGGATTCGATTTTTTTTCTCACTTCTTAAAATTGGATATAGTAGTAGTAATATGTTTTCATTGCGTTTTGTGTTATTAAAGCTTTGTCCTACTAGACAAAATCTATCCTTTTTTTAACGGGTATGGCACTGTGGTATTGCAATCTAGTTTAAAGGGTAACACATTGCTATGCATTCATTATTTGAAGCAGCATGTTGTGAAGGCTAATTCAATTGGGTTTGCAGATAAATATTCTCACATTCTCTTTTATATAAATTACATAATTGAGGATTGTGTAGCACACAGAAAATATAGACAGTGCAGGGTGAAGAGAAAAACCAGGGACTTTTCCAGTCAAAGACAAAGAGGAGTGTAGGGGCAAAAGCAGGAAGGCTATGCCTGGTAAATTGGCTAAAATTAACTTAACCAGAGGCTTTATTCATGGTCTCTCTCTCTCGGTCTCTCTCGGTCTCCCTCTCTCTCCCCATCTATCTAATAATTAGGCTGTCTGGGCCCCTGCATATGATGAGCTGTTGATGGAGAAGATAATTGTTTTGATTAGATGAGATAAAACATTCAGATCCCCCTGAGGGAGGGGGGGGGGGGTGGCAGGTGAGGAAGGGGGCAGCAGTGGGATATTGATGCACAGGACAAGGTGATATCATTATCCAAGGACACCCGATTATACATCCCAGGGAAGAAGACTAAACCGATTTAATATCAAGCCATGGCGGCTCCGTGTTAGAAAAGGGACAGTGATTTTGCCCCACGCATTTGCTATCGCAAGTTGGAATCAACCGATCCATCTCCACTTTGTAACCTGTCAATACATCTTTAGAGAAAGGATCCCATGTGGAAATGTTCCACAGAAACAAGAACATGTCCCTAAGGGTTTGAATATGAAGGGAATCGGGCCGTGCTGCCTTGTTGTAATAAATGGACACACACCGCTAGGGCTCACTATTTCATGCAAGGGCAGCTCTCTTACAACACCAGAGAGAACCACTAACGGGAACCACTTAGCGGCCTGTTGAAAACGGAAAGGAACCCACAACAAGGTTCGATGTACTCATGTTTTTAATGTTTTTGTTTCTACAGACCGTCGGGGGACTCGCCGCGGGAGTCCAGGCCCGTTGCAGACGTCAACCACAGCCCCTCCCCGGCGAAGCTGTCGCCGGGCGCCCACGGCAACCCCGGCAAATCCCAGCAGCCCCAGGGATCCGCCACGTCCTCCAGCCCCCCCTCCTCTTCCTCCTCCTCCTCCGTCACCGCCAGCAACTCAGTGCTGTCCAGCTTCCTGTACGGCATGCCCATGTCCTCCAAGCCCCACCCCCTCGACAGCAACCTGGACATCAAGCCCGTCTGTCTCCTCAACCTGGGCAAGGAGCGGCCCGGCGCCATGGCAACCGGGGGCGACATGGGCGCATCGGCCAGGGATGGTTATTGCCATGGTAAGGAGTTTTTTGTCCGCGTGGACTTAGAAGTCTACACTGTGGTGTGTAAATGCCATTTCTCACCTGCAATTCCGTTCCCAAGCCGGAGTGTCTATATATATGTTTGTGTTTTCAGAAGAGATGATCGGAGTGCCCAATGACCTAGGCCAGAGCCCCCCGGGTGTCCACATCTCCAAGAGACTACTGTTTTCCATAGTGCATGAGAAATCGGGTAAGAAATATGGGCCGGTTTGCCAGTGGAATGTTTGACGATGTCCGCTGTAGCATCTGCAACAGTAGACAAAAACAACTTGATAGTGATGCCTTGGTAGCATTTCAATACTTTCAATACAACTGGCAGTGGATATATATATAAAACTTCCAGTCCAAACTTCCTGATTGATTTTTAATGCTAAAATATTAACGATAAACCACTTTAACCGAGCCCAAAGAATATACTAACCTCTAAACCATTGAGGGGTAAGCTGTTTAAATGTCAAGGCTAATCTTTTAATACGATTAGACACAATTCTTAGGGAGACTGAGTAGATGGGAGAAGATTAATCCAGAATCGCATTACACGCAGCCATTTTATGCCAATATAGACATCGCTTTTCCCATGTATGGCCCTAGTGATTTAAACTAAGAAACTTTCCCCCCCAGAGAAAAATCTCTCATTAAGTTGGTTCGTCTCGTATAGGTATGTTTTATTAGACGGCCCTCCCACCCACTTAAAGGATTTATGAACCGTCCTCCTGATTCGCCTATTAACTGTGCTCATCTACTCTTCAGAAAAATGGGACTCGTTCATACGGGAAACGGAGGACATCAACACACTGAGGGAATGTGTCCAGATCTTGTTCAATAGCAGATATGGTGAGCACATCTTTCACAATTGTATAGCTTCTATAGGTGGCCTGCATCACAGACTATAGTTCACACCTGGCGTGAACGGTGCTCCCATGGGATTCAATCACATTTCTTCAATACATAGAAGAAATGCATATACAAAGACTATGAATGCACCAAGCACCAAAACCAAACGGGGCAAAGTTAAAGCATGGGATTTTGCTTAACCGTTGACCGTGTTCTCTATTTTTTTAAGTGTAAAAATGCGTACTTAACAGAACCATCCAAGAGTTCTCACAAGCAGGGTCCAAACTCTTTAGCTGCCAGAGTGGAGAACTCTACTGGCCTAGCATTGTTTTAAAGTGCAAACATGACATTATTTTACCTTCCAAATAGTCAATCAATAGTCATTTAATATTGGCCTCTGCTCACAAGTATGTCTACTTTCCTAATGTCAGCAGAAGTGTAAACCGTCCTGCAGTCACAAATCAGGAGGGGGTGGGTGGGGGGGTCACTAGAAAAGAATGCCAAATGTGACTGTGACCCGCCAATGACACCTCCATCCTGGACTGTAACTGAATTCATGATGTTAGGTAAAAGGTGGTCCAAGCAATGGCCACAATACTATTTGTCCTGTTAAACCCTGTTGTTTGTCCCTCCCTCTCCCCGTCTCCAGCGGAGGCCCTGGGTCTGGACCACATGGTTCCGGTGCCGTACCGGAAGATCGCATGCGACCCGGGGGCGGTGGAGATCTTCGGCATCCCAGACCAGATCCCCTTCAAGAGGCCGTGCACGTACGGCGTGCCCAAACTGAAGCGCATCCTTGACGAACGGCACGCCATCCGCTTCGTCGTCAAACGGTAACACGGGACCTAGTAGGCGTCCGCTACTTCAGCAAATTGATGAGCGTTGATGTGTTCCTAATATTCATGGTTCATACAAAAAATTGCTTTCTGCCAGACCATTTGCAATGCATCCCCTCATTCATTACCTGAATAGTCCCAACACACTCTCAAGTGCCATCTCTATTCCTGTATAAGGCTTGCAGACAGCTTATTAGATGTATTATAGTTGAAAGTGAAAATGCATCTATTATCTTATGCCTTGAAGAGACACTTTCTTGTCACCACTGTGCCCATTCGCTGCTATATAGGATGATTACAATTAACGGAAATGTGGTTCCTGCTGCGCTGTCTCGTTAGTGTTAGTTATTGTTAATCGGCCACCAATACTGATGGTAATTGGGGGCATTTAACACCGACAACTGTTGCTGTAAGGTTTCTCCCCGTAATTGAAAGGCCAGGCTTCTTTCTGTTTTAAGCTAAATCTAGCTCAATTTCACACATTGTCGTACTGAGATACAGCCACTTTCAGTTTACCTGCTACTTATTGTAGTAATTACAGCCGCAATGTTGGCCTATGGGTTAGCATTGTCAATAGCTGCAATGTTACTTTAGTAACCTAAACACACAATCAATGTTCAATTAGGTAAACATTAGCTGTTACTGGGCTTTTAATTCCAAAGCTAGCGAATAAAGTGTTGCCATGGAAGGAAAACTATTTCTTGATTATCTTCCACAGGTGTTCAGTTAGGGAAATGTAACTTTAGTTTACTTTGAATGCAGCCAAGCTGTCCAGAGATCAGAGGTTGTGACATCAATTATTAATAACCTTTTTATTTGATTTTCTATTTCAGAATGTTTGATGAAAGGATTTTCACAGGTAAGGCTACATTTAATTAACAATATTACACCTTGTATCCAGCATATAAAAAAATGGTTGCATGTCTTTCCCCAGGACTTTGAATCCCCAAGGTTGTTAGATCATCTAGCAGTGACAGGAGCTTGCAATGGTTGCAATAGTCTTTTGTCAGAGCAATATTATGTTACTCAAATAGGACCCACTACAAACCTTCATACAGGTTGTTTAAACACTTGCCGTATCTAGGCTATGATTAAAAGTGTGTCTGTGCTGAACGAACAAGGTGTCAAGTGTGCTGCGTGAATAGAGTGAATGCAACACAAGAAAATAACTTCAGCCCGCATATTGGCTTCTTTCTCTTAAAAGATTCATTCAAAATGTGTTTGCCCGGTTCTGCAGTCCCACTGAAAGCCGCAGATGTCTTTGTCAAACTGGCCCTGAACTCATTATCACTCGTGACTGAATGGTAGAAAAGGTGGCATTAAAACAGGACCTTGTGTGGTGGCCATGCAGTTATTTCATTCAAAAGAAAATGGTTTTTATTCATTATTCATTTGCTATTCACGGTGTCGACCAATAACAACACAAATATGACTCTTGATTAACTTCGTTCCCCCTGTCAGTCCAACCTGACCGCGCCCCCCCATAAGAGAACAATGTAAGCGCACCGACTAAAGGACTGTGAGCTCGCACATCATCTCCTGCAGATTGATTTGGAGCTCTAAGGGCGCCTCGCATTTTTCTGGGACGGAAGATGTGTGTGAGGTTTTATGTTGAGCGAAAACACTCCAGTTGCATCGCACACCACAACATCAACCGATGGATAAACAAGGACCCGTAAATCCTACTGTGAAAACAAAAACGGGCTTGTGAGGGAAAACATGAAAAACGTTTCAACACGGTGTAAAAACCTTCTCTTGTTTTAACCCTTACCTGAAGAAATGTACATACATAGCTGATAAGTACTTAACAAACTTTTGTCATGAAGTTTCAGGGAGTCTCTGTGCAAGAGAGCCCTGAAACAAATAACACGTTCTTGACGTTAACTTTCAAGTGAAAAGCCACACAACAGACACTCAACAGCTAGCGTGTGTGTGTGTGTGTGTGTGTGTGTTGGCTGGGGCAATGTTGTCAACTGATCAACTGATCCATTACAGGACTGCATTTGTGCTGAATGAACAACAACCCCCGTCGGTCATCTGACTTATTCCTCGTCCTTCTGTCTTCTTCTTGTTTTTTGTGGGGTTGTTTTTTAAAAAACACAAAGCTGCCGGCAAGATGGCCAAGGAGGAGGGGCGCCACGACCTGAGCTCCATGTGCTCCTCGCTGGAGGACGGCTTCCCGGACAGCTTGTGTCTCCCGCACATCGCCGCCGTCGCGTCCTCCTCCTCCTCCCTGGAGCTCATCAGCAACCCTCATGGCAGCAGCAGGTACACACACACACACAGACATGTACGCATGCACACACACACACACACACACACACACACACACACACTTGAGGCTTGTCTAACATGATCTTTTGTTTTGTTTTTGTTTATGTGCAGATCAACCAGCGCCTGTGGCAGTCCCTTTGTCGATTGTGAGGCCGGTGAGTGCAACGAAACACAAATAATAACTTGGTTGCTGTTTTTTTGTTTTTTTTTTAACATCCCTTGAGGCACTGAGATTGAGATTCAAACTCGCCAACACAACACCTGGATATCTAACATGGGCACCCTACACCATCATCCTCTCTTTATTTGGAACCAACGCCAGAAGTCCGCTATTGGCAATTGCAGCCAAAATCCGATGAGCTGATTGACCTGTTCTGCCTCTTGTTTATTTTGCCTCTGCTGCCTGTCAACCAGGTCCATCGGGAGAGTGCCTTCCCTTGAAGAGGATTAAAACAGAGCCTTCTGAAGAGGACATCATCCAGGTGACGGTGGCAGGTACGGGACGGCGTGTTTCTCATTCTAGCCACGGCAGTCAGCTTTCGCCCCGAAAAATTCGATATTTCATTATTTTACACTACACTACAACTGTTGGTATTTCACTGGGGTAAAGGATTTTGTGTTTGACATTTAGTTGGGGTCACAGACCTCATCTTGACACAATGAACAAACTGTAAACACTTCTCGCTAGCCTGCTCCTGAGGCAGTTAGAAAGTTGACAATAATTGCAGAACTGAAAATGCTTAAGTTTGGCATCATGCTGTGATCTCATTATACTGTGATCTCATTATACTGGCGAAGTATACCCCCATGCTTCACCATAGTTTAGCATATTCTTAAAAAAAAGATGTGACCACATAACTTCTGGGATAAGGTCAATGGTTAACAGAGTTTTTTTTTTGTTAGTGATAAACAACAAACATTTGATGATATCGCTGGTTCACTCGTTGCAGAGCTGAGCAGCGTGTGAGTGGTTTGGAAACTCGCATGGTCTTGAGACCTATGCCAGTGACCAATAAATCAGTTGTCTACTGCAGGGGTTGGCGTAGCACAACGTAACAAATGTTGTGCTACGCAGAATAAATTTGGGGCTATTCTCTGCCGTTTCCTCAATCCCTTGGGAACCAACTAAACCCTGAACTTAACTCCACAGGACCGGCAGCAAACAACAGCTAATTGCAGTAGCTGTAGGCAATTGACTCTAATTGGTGCCAGGTGATGACAATCCGAGCTAGGGCAAATGAAATTGCTTGGCAGTAATTTAATCACAACCAACAAATGCTATTTTCCGTGTTTCACCCGAAATGTCGTGTGATCCTGCAGATGTGCAACAGTGTTCTACCTGAGTGTTGATTCGTTGATTTGATTCGTAATTAGTTAAATAACGTGTAACGAGTGGAAGACGGGAGGAAACCACATTTTTGAGGGCGTCATCTTGGGCCGGCACTTCGTTACCGTTGCTCCTTGTATCCTCTGGTGGATTTGTCTTATCTTCTCCCCCCCCCCCCCCCACCCCTCATGTCCTTCTCGCCAGATGCCGGTGCCGGCAGTAGCAGTGGTGGTGGTGGTGGTGGGGAGGAGCCCAGTGAGGAGTCCCCCGAGCCCCAGACGGAGACCCTGCTTGCAGCAGTGTGCCCGGCCACCACCTCTCCCTCCGCGCCCTTCCACCCTCACCCCCACCCTCTTTTTCATCACCAACTCCCAGAGAACCACGCAGGTAACCCACACCTGCTCCCCCGAACCCCTACCCCCACCAGCCCAAACCTCCACCTCGCACACCACCCCCCTCTCTTCCTGTAACGGTCCCAAACACAATCCCCCGCAACCACCACCACCACTACTACCAGCACCACCAGCACCAACACCGCCACAGGGCCGCTCTGGTGCCCCCCTGCTCCCGCTCCACATCCGGTTCGGGTTTGCCATGTCGCGGCCACACGTATGGAACCACTTCTTAGACGTTACCTCCTCCCCTACACCTTGTCACGCCCAGCTCCGCCCACTTCTCCACTGCAACTCCCACCCCCTTCTCCCAACACCACTCCCCGTAGCCAAGTAGCATCTAGCGCCCCAGAACAGTAGCGTGTTCCCCTTGCCCAGACCCGCCAGCAAGCTCCTCTCATCCAGGCTCTGCTCTTACCCTGGAAAAGTGCATCCATTGTAAGCGATGGTGATCCAGGGGCCCCTTAAATCGGGTCATTCAAAATCCTAAAATCAACAGAATTATGATACGCTGGTATGAATGTCGAGTCATAATCCAGGGAAATCGCTCTATTTGGACTAGAGACTATTATGCGTGTTTCCAGAGTGGGAGTAGAGCTTTCCTTCTCGTCCTTCCGTCCTGGACCTGAGGCTACTGTTGAATTATTTTGTGCCCAAGCGGTCCCTTCAGAATCCCTTGTTTAAATCCTGACCCCTAGCTCTTGGCTAAATGTGTGAGCCATTTAAATGGCTCAGTGGCTCTGTCTTAATTAAACCCACCAAGAGTGTTTGAGAAGATAGCCCTTGCTTAAGTAAGTCATATTTATCAAGAAAAGCACAATTGAATTGGGATATATTGCATTTAATTGGGATATATTGCATTTATAGTGCGGCAATGGATCAGGGTTTTTCCTTCAACTGGGACTGCATGGAAACTTTGAATTGTTAAGCCAAGGATCTCTCCTCAAATGCTCTAGTTCTTGGAAGTGACTCAGTTGTATTTTCATTTTATTAATTTGATTCTGCTATCTTTTAAGTTTTCTTTTCTTTCACAAATGACCACTAAAGGAATGAAGTAAAAGGTGAGTTTGGTGTATATAGAAAAGTTTGCGATATTTTTCTTTTTCTTTTTTTCTTCGTTCTAAACAGTAAAAAGAGAAACCATTCAATATTTCACACACATGCGTCGATCAGAATATTTCCGTTGCCAAGCATCACCCCCATGGCAATAAGCTGGAACCCTGTCCCCGTGTGTTTTACATTTAGCCAAGAGGCGAGGTTTTTTTTTTTTGGGGGGGGCGAGATTATCATCTGAATCACAAGATTCATATCACCACGCTCAAAAAAAGGCATCTGGCAAGGTTATCGCACCCCGCTAACTCGTCACCTGGCAAGCGCCTGAGCTTTTTCTGAACGTTTCTGTTCAACATTAACCAAAGCTAGAGAGGCTTATGGGAGAGCCTGTGCCAAGTTGTAGCAGCGTGGAGCCACTGAGCGTTTGATCAGCGCAACTTTGAGGAATGTAAAACCCACTCAAAATAGTTTTTTTGGTTGACGCAACGCTAATAAATAGTTCATTTTATAATATCCTATTTTTGACCGTCGAGCCATGTTGGCCTCTTTATCTGTGGTGGATGCTTTAAAGGGGTGGGGAGGGCGGAGTGTAGCCGGTGTCCATTGAGTATTTCTGCTTTCATCTTGCAGCTGAAGCTATGTCACCCAAAGCAGGCCCCTACGGCATCGGAAGGCTCTCGGAAGGTATTTCACATCCTTCATAAGATGATCTTATTATCTTCCCGATCGCCACAACATTTGACCTTTTTGACCAATGGGATTGTCTTTTCGTGTTCTTGAATGTGTGCGATTGGTCTCATTTGTTTTTTCACCAATTGTTTCCCCAATAGGGAATCTTGTGGAGGACATTGGTGAAATGATTCTCCAGCTCCGGAAGCAAGTTGAAAGCCTTTTCAGCATCAAGTACGGTAAGGTTGTTTTAGTAAAGGGACGGGTTATCTCCAACATGTCGTCATAACACCTAGAGACTTAAAAAAAAACTTGCATCTCTCCCTTTAATGCACTTTTCATGAATTGAGCACAATCAGTATATTTTTAACAGCCCTAGTCCTTGATATTTAGGAATATTGGATGCATACAGTCAGTTGAAAGTTGAAAAAAAGATTTAGGGTTTTATAACAATTCTAGCATTAAGTTTTCAAACAGAGTAGCAAACGAAAACAACACGGGTGGAATCTCAGCGGGGGGAGTGACAGATATTTGAAGTGTGTGTGTGTGTGTGTGTGTGTGTGTGTGTGTGTGTGTGTGTGTGTGTGTGTGTGTGTGTGTGTGTGTG
>JAOPJO010000139.1:13145597-13162019 GCA_027123675.1 Molva macrophthalma | reverse complement strand
ATTTATACATATTCAATGTAGAGCTATTGTATTGCTATACAATAGCTATTGTAACTATTCTTCAGCATTACGAAGCTCTGTTGTTATTAGGCAAAGACCCCGAACTTTTCCAAACAAAATGATGGCTGCATCTCAAAGAGATGAAATAAGCTTAAATAAAATATGCAATGATAATAAATAGTATTGTGTATGCTGCTCATACCAATGTTACTACAGAGGCCCATTAACTTAATTAAATCGTTTTTCATAGTAACCAAATCGAAATTGTATTCTCTAGGACAAAACCTTTGTGAAAAAGAAAGCGTATTCGTCAATCTTTGTAGAGCATTCTTAGCATTTTAAAAAGCAGTAAAAGTTGGAATTGGAAATTGAAACGCATTCAGGCCTTGAATATCATGAAAGCCTTTGTAATTCAATATAAATGTTTAAGTCTTTTTATACTGATGATAGGTCATTTTTGACATTCTAATCCCATCGCACAGTGTTCCAAACATCTTTGCTTCCGCCATCACGCTTCCTCCGTTGGATCCTCTAAAGGAGAAATTCACTTTTCACTTTTTGGAAATCAGGCCGAATAGCTCAATCTACGGTGATGCAAAGTTTTCAAAGCAAATGGGTTTTTTAAATAGTCACTGCTGCAACAAACCACAGTGACACACACAAACACACACTCACGTGCATGCACGCAAGCACACACACACACAAACACTCACTAACACACACACACACATGCACACACAAATGCACAAACACACACACACACACACACACACTCTTAGAGTATCCTCTTATACAGCACATAGAGGCATGACTGAGTGTCAGCAGAAAAAAGGAATTAGGAGAATGCACTTGTTTGAAAATATGTAATAATGTAATAATAATAATAAAATAATGAATAAAAAAAGTTGCTATTTTCATATGGTTGTGGGCTTGATGTGTACCTACATCCTAAAGTGTAGCAGGACTAAATGACACTTACAACTCACAGTGTATTGGAAGTAAGGACAAGAAAAGTAGCCTGCTTAAACTCTTTCTAGGAGATTTGAAACTCACTACCAGAGTGGCGTAACAACCGACAAATGTGCCAACATAAACAATTCTGGATCTTTATCTGTGCACAATAAAGCCTCAAGCTTTGCTTCAAAAATAGCTTGGACATAAAACAAGAGACAGAGAGACAGAGAGACAGAGAGAGAGATGAGAGAGAAGAGAGAGAAGAGAGAGAAGAGAGAAGGGAGGAGAGAGAAGGTAGAAGGGAGAAGAGAGAAGAGAGAAGTGAGAGAGAGAGAGAGCTATGCAATGACTGGATACCAAAAAGCACAACCAAGAACAACTTGCCATGGTTTATATAGCCTAAAGCCACCAAACCTTCAAACTCACCTATTCAAACTCCCTGGGGGGAACATTAAGCTCAGTAAAGCCAGTCAGCTAAGCAGGAAACATGAGAGGAATCTGCAGTGGAGCAATGTACAGAATATATAGGCAGAAACAAGTAGAAGAAAACTGGAATCAATAAACATACCAGTCAAACAAGTAATAGGTAAATCGAACCTAGCACCTTTCTGCTGGAATGGACTTTTCCCTGGCTCCTCCTACCTATAAAATAGGTAAAAAAGAATAATACAGGCCACTGCCAGGCTTGAACCCAGAGCTAATGAGCCATCTCAGTGTGTCTCTTCTTTGAGAACACCACGTTTCTCCTCTCAACATGTTTATTTGTAGGGGCTTTAAAGTGTCTTCAATAAAAATAAAGAAGTAGTATGAAAAGTAGTTTAAGTAGTATACTTTGCTAGAAAGGTAAACAACAGTAATCAATACAAAATATATGAAGTAGGATACTAAACATACCAAAAGTCATGATAGCATAGTGGTGCGTGTGTTCAACTCCAGCAGTGAGGTACTAAGTTTGATACGATTCTCATTAAGTGTACTTCAATTGTAAGTGTTCTTAAAAATGGCCTACATTTCAAATTAAGTGCAATTAATATTTAGGTGCACTTCATTTTTAAGTACACTTATTTTTTGGCTTGCTTCTAGTCTAGTATATTCCTTATAAGATAGGGCGCCAGAATGGATATGCTCAGTCTTTGGGGGTCAAAGCTTATGCCAGGCCAATATTTGAACAATGCAGATTCCAGCCTGGCTGTGGTACAGTTGAACACGTTATAATCTTTATAATCTCTCACAGATCAACCGAGGGAATGTGGGAGTTGGCTAACCCAGACGAGACGTGTGTGTGATTGGTAGATTAGTAAATTCGGAGACCGCTTTAACACGTCATGCAGTGATTATACGTCAAAAGACATATCATGCGGGATGGACGGCGTGACTGCTCAAAGCTGTTGGGGCCCCTGTGTAACCCCGTGTTCCCTAGCATGGACGGCTGTGTTGGCGATGGTCCAAGTTATGAGGAATCACGTGGAGGGTTGTACTCTCAACACGGTTACTGCTGGGCTTACCCTTGGCGATAGGGTGAGGTGCTTAGTGATGCATGTGGACCTCAGAGGGTTGAGCCTCCGCTGCTGGGTGCTGGCTGGGTGCTGGCAGGGTGCTGGCTGGGCAGCTTCCTCTTGTTGATCATCAGGCATGGCCTGCTGGGAACAGACCCCCATGGTCAGACCCTGTTTATGCTGGTGGGATTTATATCCTCCAGGAAGAGCTATGGAAAGTAATGCACAGGATTCTCTTGCTATTCTCTTGTTGTAATTGCGCAGCTGTAAGTTTGAATATATAAAAACGTTAACCAAGACGAGTCCTTGTTTTGTCATCCCACATTGGAAGGTTCTGTCTGTTCTTTTACAAGCTGGGGAATAATTATTGCTATTTTTATTCATCTTTGCATTGGAACTTATTTAATCAATTTCAGCTACACTGCAACCAATATGTTTAATGAAAACCAAAAATAAAATAAATAATAAAACCAAAATATTCACTCAATCATTATTTGTATGCATTTGCTTTATTTAATCCTGAGAAAAGCCTTTCATCAATAACAATTATTTTTAATGATGCCAGACAATACCAAAGAAGACATTTTCATTAATGAAAAGACAAACTGAAAGGGATGACAACATTATTATTATTTACCATGAAACTCAAAAGTGGTCTTTTGATTTTGAAATCAACACGACTTAAGCATCTGAACACTAATTGTGCCAAAAAAAAGTGCCATAATTGAAGTCTGGTGTTCTGGATGATTTATATTAACTGTGAAGAATAGTCTCACAGCAAGATGAGCGCCCAAATAGGCCTACATGTCAGCCAGAGATAGAAAGACATGAAAACACCTTGTTCATCATTGTGAGTTAACTTAACTACTAACTCAAGCTTCAGACCTGGGGTGACAGGGCCTTCTCAGTTGCCGCACCCACCCTCTGGAGCTCCCTCCCCAACCACATCGGACAGGCTAACACACTCCCATCATTTAAACAGGCCCTCAAAACCCACCTTTTCAAGATTGCTTTCATCACACAACCTCCTTCCCTTCTCTCCCCTTCCTCCTTTTAACTATTCCTAGTTTTAACTACCTATTTTAGTTTTTTAGCTACCTATTTTATTTTATCCTATTCTATCTTTTTATTTTATGTTTTTATTTTATATTTTTACTTATATACATTCTTATTAAATTATTTTATTTTGTGTTCACTCTGTAAAGCGTCATTGAGTATTTAGAAAAGCGCTATATAAGTCTAATGTATTATTATTATTATTATTATTTACACTGTTAACATTTAAGTTCAACTTTCCAAAATACAGATGGCTCAAATATACATTTTCTCTACGGATAAAGCTATTTCAAGTTCAGCCAGAGGTTCAACTCTCAATTTCATACAAAATCGGGCATTTATTAGCTGAACATGTTGTATAACTCCAATATATTTACATTGTATTATAATCCTTCTTTGTAACTGCAGCAGCGCAGCAAGTCTATATTCAGTCCTTTTCAAAACCAGTGCTGGTAATTCCCCTGGTACTCTCCTCACTCACCACAAGTCTAACCATATATCCTATTAGCTTTCTCCTGGGCATAGGGGATGGAGAATGTCAGCTTGTAGCTCTCCCGGTCTTAATATAATGTTATGGCTTTATTTCTATCAATACCTGTTTGGGGTCAACCACTAGGTATACAGAGCTTTAAGAAATCTGCAAACATCCGATGGAAAAGCCTTGACCCCATATTAGTTCAGTTGGAAATGATCTTTGATCAACAGCACACATGCTGAAATAAAAATAACGACTGGAGAGCTTGGGGCAGCGCTCGGCATGATAGATCATGCTATTTTAATTGACTGCTATAAGCTCTCCTCAGGGCAACTTGTGCTGATCACTGGCACTAGATCCTATACTTCCAATAAGACATTTATGGTTTATAATATTCACCCCATCATTCCCCCTTGTGCAGTTATCCTTGGGCTACTAGACTTGATATCCTCTTTGAACGGTGCTACTTAGCAGCTGCAACTGTCAAAAATAATGACAATCAGGAATAAATATAAACAGGGTTTATTTGCTGCTCCTTATATCAGTTCAATATCAGTACATTTTTCAGGAGTCTTCTTCCATAATTTGCCACGGTGCCAAACCATGTTTAATACTTGTTTAGATATGTGTTGGGTTGTATGGAGCTATAGCTATAACTTATTTGGTAGTTCACTGAGTGTCGTCGCACTAGAATATAAAATCTGATGCAGTGCACGTTATGCAATAGCTTACATTAAGCAATGAAAGGCTGTAGAATGGCCGAGTGAGTAAACTGTTATTTGTACCTGTGTGTCCAATAGCCTCGCCCTAATTATTATACACAGGACACATATTTGATATAACATTTTATAATGCTCCTCTAACACCTCCACGACCACTAATATTATGCCAATAAATACCACAACCTAATCATATCAATTTCACCACAAAGTTCAACCAAAATATCTCAAGGTTCTTCATTCAAAAATCTCATGTTCCTTATGTGTTATTAGTCGTTGCATCATATTTTTATATCTTCTATATCTATATCAGTATGTAGGAGACACTCACTGATAGCTATTTATAATTGGTACATCTATTTGTATCACTGTTTGGGATTAACATCTTAAGTTAGCCAACACCTTGACAGCAAACAATTGGTGAGAAAACTAGGACACAGACATGACTACACACACGCACATGCACCCACACACACACACACAGGCACGCACGCATGTACACACACACACACATAAATATCTTCATGTGGAGATTACAATTCAGGAAATTGACATTTGCACACTAATCTTGTGATTCCCAAAGCTGACTCCAAACATTTTCGTTTTCTGCCTTTAAGTGCCTCCTTGTTTCAGCAAAGGAGCACGCCAGAGTGCAGTGGATGTCTGTTGTTACACCAGGCCCATTCTTTACAAAAGCAACCACACTGCAAAGCCAGAGGGGGAAGAGACGGAGGAGCCTAAATTCAGACACGTGAAATGGATTTTACACAGCGGATACCACATTTAGGCCTAATCGTGTTGTCCTGCATTTACTTATTCCATAGGTGTTCCATCAGGATAAATAATGCATTAATGCATTTATTTTGGTCCATTTTCAGTTACCCTGTATGTTGTATGTTTGCTATGCAATCATGTATTACTGTTCAAACAAGTGAATGAATAATGGGGACCTCATTTTGTTCACCAGCAACTTCAGTGACCTGCCATTACTGAAAGAATGGCAGGTCACTGAAAGAAAGAAAGAAAATCCCCTCATTCCACTTATATAGAGGGTCCTTCAGCAGAGAATGTAGTAATGAGAGAATTCAGTGAAGATGAAGCAGTTAACTAGGTAATGGCGTCAACTTGGTAATGGACACTTCTTGTCCACGTATACAGTAGTAAATGTACAAACAAAAATTTACCCATTATTTTAAACGGCTATATATATATATATATATATATATATAATAGATACTTACCAACTAAATGGAAAAAAAAGAAGAAGGAAACTGAACTGTAAAAGGGTGTAGGCAGGAGATAGTTTCCAATTAGGATAGAGGGTTTGGAAGAAGGCTGCATGGCTCTTCAATCAAGGTAGTGGGGGCGGAAGGCACAGTCGTAAGAGAAACATCCCACTGATAAGATACTGACTCTCTCTCTCTACACACAAAGGCTGGCTACAGCCTATCTGTTCATTTTTGTTGTGTAGTTTATGAGAGAAAACCAGCACAGAATGTTCTTGTTTTTCCAATATTTCTACTGCTGTAATTAACAGAAGGGTCTTGGGGGAAGACACAGGTGTAGCTCATTAGCATTCATTAAGGGTCTGTTCGGTTTAATCAAGTTCAAATTTCAGGTCTGTAATATTACTGCGATCTGTACAAATGAAAGGGGTCGTTCAAATTTTCCACTGCACATGCACTTATACTAGTAGGCTAATGTTGCTGATGTTAATGTCATGTGGGATGGAAGACAGAGGGGGAAGCTCTTTACAACTTATGAGCGTTCACGTTCACATCATTACAAGATGGAGACCATCTTGTTCAAAAGCACTGAGATAAGCTGTATTTGCTTGCTTCTAGCATCTTTGTATAGTGTGCAAACAAAACCAGTTCGATATATCAGCGCTTTTGGAAAGATACCAAATTCCTAGGTGTAATCAACAGGTTGTGTGTTGGCGTGAACGGTATTCATATGTCAGAAGATGGTAATTAGGGTAACTCTCATATTGGCTGAACGCAGAATAATACCAAAGTTGAACATGCTAAAATCGGCATTCTGAATACAAGAGAAAATCCAATTTGAAGTAGGTCACACACCCACCAATCGAGAAGCTGAGCATTGCGTTCGCTAGGGGATTGGATGCAGACAAGTCAATATCCTGGGTGTTGTTATTGGAAAAGAATGAGTCGCACTTAATCTCTGGTCCAGAAGTTTGATAATGCTATAGCCAAACTTCTAGTGGGCCGGAAACCAGAAAATGTGAGGGGCGGGGTTACGCAGTGTTTCCTGTCTGGTTATAGGTATATTCTTCAGAAGGCAGAACATTCAACAGAACAGCATTCACAGGTGCTGGAGAGGAAGGTTTCAGCAGTCCATTTAAACAAATGTATTTCTACAGTGGCCAGTCTACTACACAGGCTTGATTTTAAACCTTTACAGACACTCTTTCTAAGGATGTTTGTGTCCGGACAGGACGTTTTGGCTTGTCATTTTAGTTTACCAGTACTGGCCAAGGAGGGATACAAACAATGGGTAGAAGATGCTATCTTTTTAGTTATCAGTCCTCTTCAGGACCCAAGATTAATGGTCGGCCATATCATGTTTGTTGTGGTTCTGCCGGGCAGGTATTTTCCAGTAGAGACCCATTCCATGTAACATGCGGCTACAGATCCCTGCCCCCAGCAAGATGATTGGTTAAAATAAATAAGAAGCCAAAGAAAATGAAACGCCCCGTTTGCCAAGATTTGATCTTGTATGCCATCAGACATTAGATGTTCATCATTGGCTAGCAGTGCGCGTGTGTGCGCGTGTGAGCATGTGTGTGCATGTGTGCGTGCGTGCATGTGAGTTTCTGTGTGTATGTGTGCATCATTGAAAACCCATTAATACCAATATAATACCGTGTCACAGAATACTAGAAACGACAGCTTAGAGTTAGGGATCCAAACTATAGACGAGACGAAAATGAGGACTTATTCGATAAACAACTCGTCTCTCCAGAGATGAAGGGGGATCTGCGATTCCCTGGCAGCATTTTTTTGGGGGGTGGACCACATTGTGTGTTGAAGTGGATCGTTTACTGATAAGCGACTCAGACTCAGTTGACTGCATGTGTCGATCTGAAAGGCGTTGTGCCGAGGACAGTCTAAACGGAGAACTCCCCTCTCGGAAGACAGGGAGACTGTAGTGCTGCATCGATAACCCCCCCGTCATTACCTCTGAAACTTTAGCCAGTGAAGTGGCACGCAGAATCACTGACCATTTAAGGCAATAGAGGCATGGCCAGGCAGGCAACTTGTCATGCAGGAGAACATGTGCGTGTAGTCCATGTAAAAAAAAAGAATCTACATTGCACCCCCTTCGATAATTAGTTTTTTCCATGTGGTGGTGGTGAAGATGGCATTCTGGGTGCCATATCGCAATCTAGGGTGTTATGATGAGCCACATCACACATTCGAACATATTTATAAATATATTTTGCCATGCTGTTGTATATAGCTCACTCTCAAACAGCTGAATGCTTTGAAGATTTGTCAGTTTCAATCTTCCATCTGCTATGCATCCTATTTAGGTTAAGGTGTTAATGCGAAATTATGTGGGTCTCAGTGACAGCTTCGTCACGAGCTGCAAACACACTGCTCTAGTGACGGTTCTGCATCACACAGGCAGACAGACGGGACAGATGAACAGGCAGACAGAAGGCCGACAGACAGGAGGTAAACGGGCAGACAGATAAACAGGTAATACAGACAAGAGGCAGACAGACACATGACAGGCAGGCAGACAGACAGTAAGAAGGACATATACAGACAGATGAATTGGCAGATAGATGGAGCGACAGAGACAGACAGAACACAAGCAGAGAGGGCGACACACACAGACAAACAGACAGATAGGATGAACAGACAGACAGGATATACAGGCAGAACAGGCAGTCAGATAGATGACAGGAAGACAGACAAACAGACAGATAGGATGAACAGACAGACAGGATATACAGGCAGAACAGGCAGTCAGAGAGATGACAGGAAGACAGACAAACAGACAGACATATACAGACAGAAGAATTGGCCACAGTCACAGATCACAGATAAGAGAGACAGGAGGATAGGCACATAGACAAATAAAGACAGGTAGATAGACAGATTAAAAGGCAGGTGTAGAGAACATTCTTAAAGCAAGGGCTTTATTTAGCCTTTTTTTCCTGTCATGAAGTCATCTTTTTCAGAAGGCCTTTTCAATGGATCGTGAAGACGGCAGGTTAGGATAAATGGAGGCACATCAAAGAGAACATTGGAGGTGGTTTTCTGCCTTGTCTCCGGGACCCCCGGGGAGGCACAAGAGAGACGGGGAGAAACGCAACGTAGTGTAGGAGATTTTTAGCGTCGGCTTATTGAATGATTTCACGCTGCGCGGCTTACCTGGCGTATTTTAAACCGAGGCTGCATCTGGAGATACCCGGGTTTGTCAGATCCTCTGCTTGCATCCCCTCCCCCCGCCGGCTCTCGAACATAAAAGTACATCACTGTCATGGTTATGTTGTTGCGGACGGGTTGGGACCTGCCTTTTATTGGTTTGTTTAATCCCTGCCGAGGTCAGGGACCCGGATGAAGACCCGGCGGGATCTCAGGGGGATCCCTCCCTCTCTCGGGTGAAGAGTGTCAGCGTCTCCCAGGGTTCAGCGCTAACAGACCCTGACGAGGTGGCTGACCCCCTACCCAGCCACCCCCCAACCCCCCCAATGAGGGCCTGCCCTTCCCTGCAGGACCTGACACACACACACACACACACACACGCACGCACACACACACACACACTCTTCGGCTAATGCTAATTGAGTGACTTTGCATTTTTCCATGTGCGTGTTTGTTTGAGTCTCCCATCGCATTTCAAAGTCAATTTTATTTGTGGAGCCCTTCAGTCTCAAAGGGCTTCACTGGCCATATTTTATGACACCCCATAACCCATGGACCCCAGAAGAACAAGAAAAAACTCACTTAATTATCAAGGAAGAAACCTTGAGCATAAAAATGTCTTGAATAACAAATTATCTTTACTGCAGATACTGCATTTATCTTGTTCAGTAAAATAGAGGTAGACAAAGACAGTGGACAAAGGCAGAAAGAAACATTAAAAAGAACAGAAGACTGCTGTCCGTTCATCCATCCACCCATTTATGCATCCATCCATCTTCTTCTTTTCTGCTTAAAAAGCCATTGGCTTAGGGTTAGATCTCACTCCCCAAGGCAGTTTTTCCTTTTTGGATGAGTCACCAAAACCTTCCCTCGTAGACACTTCCCTTAGAGTCCAGCAATGCCACTGCCCCCGCCCAGATGAGCATGTTGAGAGGATACATAAGACCATCTCTCACCTGGACAGGTCCAATAAGGAGGAACTGCCTTACTGATGCAGTGGGTGGGTAATCGACTGCTCTGCTCCTCATTGTTTTTTTCCATAACAAACACTATGTTTACTGTGAAGTCATTCATCAATACTTCAGTCATATCACATTAGTAAGTAAGTTGTTTCAATATAGTGCTGTTTTTGGCAAACAAAGCTGGAACAAAATGGTCATGCAGCACTAGACTTATTTTGGGGTTTTTGGGTTCGATTTATTTCTCTTTTAATCTCTGTCTCAGTCCTGGGGAGACTACTTTCGCTTGGTAATGACTAATAGACTTCCAATTGGCATCCGGGATTTGGCCAGGCAATCAGCACAGAAGATTTCTCCATTATAATTGCCGCACAAAATGTTCTGCCACTCGCAGAACAATGCAGAAAACGACAATAACATTTTTGTTCTTCTGACATGATTTGAAATCGGGAAATTTTGCCATTTCAATGACTAACTGGTTAATGTGCCTTAATTGCTTTTATCCGGTGTGGAGAAATAAGTGACTGAATATAACTCATCCATCTCTATCTCGTCATGTGGCTTCTTTCTCCACCTTCCCCTAAAATCGAATCTTCATCTGTGCATTCATTTATCACCTGTTCTTCTGTGGCATTGATTACTCCCTGCCATCCTAAGCTACTTCACAAACTATGCAATACCCCTATCCACCATAACACAATAAATTCAATTCAATCCAATTTAATTAGATCACAATAACCACCAGTCCATCGAGGTACCGTCCATTTAGTTAATGCTGGGGATTTTGCTAAACCATGGGTTGTTATTGCGAAGACCATGATTCTGCTTGCATTTCACTACTGTGTACAAATAGGCATTTCTTCTTCAGAATCAATATTGAGTCATGGAATGTGGAAGTCCCAGCATGCAACATTAAACCATCGCCCTAATCTTGGAGCTGAAATGCATCCTGGTCAGCCCTCAGCTGTAGTCAGAGTCTTGTAGGCAGCCATGGTCCTCTTGGCTAGGTTTCCAATCTTCCAATCTTCTTCTCCTCATGTCAAGGTCCTTGAGAGACACTACGTTGAACTAAGCCCGTACGTCTCTGAACATGGGAACGTTCGCCTTTGATGAGCGCATCGTCTGTAACTTTCTGCCACGGCGTTGGCAGATGTCAACCATGCTAGCGAGTGGCAGAGGAGGATGAATCCGCCTTTACATCTCATATTTTAGATCTCTGCTGGCAGTCTGGGCTTTCCACAGCTTCTTCGGAGGGTGGTTATTATGCAGATGGGTTACCGGCTCAGTGTTTTCCTCTGAGATGTTCTGAGATCATGAAATCAAAAATATAAAAGCAATTGAGGGCTGAATTCGGTTCACTTCACGTTGCAGGAGAGAGAGACGTACATTGAAAAGACGATAAATAAAATATACTTTATATCTACACCTTTTCGCTGTAGGGCTGTGTGTTTGTGTGTGATGGGGGGCGGGTGGGGGAGTGGCCCGTGGGAATGAACCCTCACACATATAGAAGAGATACAGCGTGGCAGTGCATGTCATGCACTTGTTTAGGTTTCTTAACAGCATACTTTTTTCTACATCAGAAGTGGTGCCAGGGATTCAAACCAATGTACTTTATATAAAACATTGTAAAAAATTGAACTGGTTAATCTACCATGCTGAATGTCCTGCTGTGTAGATATGTACGGTATTGTATTCAAATTGAACATGAATATAATTGATCCCCTTGTGTCTCTCACAGGGAGTGTGTGAGTGTTAAGGGAGCAGGAAGAAAGACCCTCACCTCTGCTTGCTTCACATATGCATAAGGCCAGCTGTCATGAGCAATGTATCTCAAGGCTGCTCTTCCAAACCTCAACTCATTAGTTTGACTACTGTGGAGAGGGATAAAGAAGTTGAATGGGCAATCCAGTAGTAAAATCTGATCGACAACCACAGGTTATTGCAGACCTTGTCTCCGATTGGCTCAAATGAACACTTATTTGCACTTATTTGTGTCAAACAGTAGCCGCGGGCGCAGCCACCTGTTCCTTCACTTTGAATTGACTTTGAATTTTAATTTTTAATTTAAAAAACGTGCATACTGTAAATAGCAATGGCTCCTTCAACACTGGCAGCAAAAACCCAAATTGTGAACAGATCCCAGTGGGATGTGTTGGGAAGAATCCACAAGAGGAAGAGGGAATTCTGTAGACGGTTGGGTGGGTTTGGCACAAAGCACGGATCTCTCCAGAGTACCCGTGACACCCGTGGGTTTAGGGTTTAACATGTTCTGTGGGCCGCAAAGAGCTTCATGTGCCACTTTAAAATGCAGGTTAGGCTCTGTCTTTCCTTTCAAGAGGATCTAGTGTAACAAAGCTCTGCAATATTACAAAGGGTGGCATGAGAGTGTGGTAGTGGAAAAGAGAGAGAGTCAAGTGCAGAGAGTCTCGTAGTTAGACTCTCTAAGGCATTGACTCCCGGGCTAAAGGTTCTGGCGTTGAACCCCAAAGCTTCTTGAGCAACATGCCTAATACCTTACCGGCTAATGAAGTGTATCTACAACCCACTGTCTCTTTGGATTAAAGCCGGTACTAAGAGACTGCATAGTAAAGCCGTTTTCATAGGAAGACGTATGTTGTAAGTTGGTGAATGGAAAGACACAGGCAAAACAGTTCTGTCAAGCGTAAGTGCCCTGAAATGTGTTTATGGTGCAGCTATTTCCAAACAGTGTTTGGAAAAGAGGCAGCACAACGTGCAAACACACACACACACACACACCCAGTCAGGAGCCATTCTAGCGATACCTCTTCCACAACTATAAATCTTGTTATTCTACCCAACGGTGACGTTCCGTTCAAACCCATTACTCTTTAATGCAGATTTCCCCGGTAGAGCCACTGCATGCAAAGAGTATATGTATACAAATAGTTATGTCAGAATATATATTTTTTGTAATACCAAGTTCAGCGAGGAGACTTCTATGGGTTGTCCTTGGATTTTATGGTTCGATCTGTCTGCGCTAACAGATGGGCCAAAACATTATGCAACACATGGGTATGTTGGCCTGATGCTACAACTAAGTCTTTCAAGGAAAATTGGATTTAATATAAAGAGGCAAAAATACTTTGTATCATAACAATTGAAAGTTCTGTAGCCCACAAGTTTATAATTTTTTGGTGGAGGAATTAGTGTCAACATGAGAGTTGTGTACGTTCATGACTGTAGGATACTTGATTTGCTCTGTTCATTATTGCGCACTCCCATCAAATGTTGAAAAAAGACTAAACTTGATATATTTGACCGCTGGGTATAGTATTTATTTGGGTATATTATCTGTCTTTAAACCTTTTTTTAATACTCGTTCACACTGCAAGTAAAAGTGGCCCAAATCCGGAATCCAGACTTCCGTGGCCTCCATGTTTCCTTATGACAGTGTGCAGTGTGGGATGTCTTTGTTATTGTTATTTTACATGTGCAAGTCAGTTTGGACTGTGACCAGTTCACATGGCCAACAAAATACTCGGACCTGAGCAATCAATCCGAATTGAGCACTAAGGCTTGCAATGTGAACGGAGACAAGCCGACACACGAGCTCTCAGATACAGGGCCAATCAAAACACAGATGACACGTTTACCACGTTTAGAAATCAAGTCAGTGTAAAACAAGAGAGGACAGCGCAGGCAAAAAAAAGCACAAACGTTTTGTGTATTTCACTTTTCTTTTGTATTGTACATATTATAGGAGAAATACAAGGGTTTGTTTGCATTTTTTAAAGAGAATACAGGAAATGTAACAGTGCTCTGTACAGGGACATATCGTCTGTGTGGTGGTGTTGGGGGTGGAGGTTCATAGGAGCGGGGACGCGTGAGCTGTGCATCTTCTCCACCTGGAGGACTGTGGGTGGGGTTAAGTGGGTGGGTGGGCCGGGGTAGGTTGCGGGGGGTGGGGGGGGTGGTGCCGATGGTGGTACATTTTACGGTGTTCACTCACATGTTGCAAGAATACATAGTCTCTAGTAGCAGCTTGAAGAAAATACCTAAGTTATTTTTATGCGCACCCACACAACAGTGGCGTTACAAAAAAATAAAATGCATATACATATATACAAGAGGGAATGAGGAACCGATCGAAAAGATAAAACCGAAAACCCACAACAAGCGATCCATCCTAGCGACGTTTATCTGAAGGCGCCGATCGACGCCACGGGGACCGGACGATAACATCTGCCATTATAGAAAGAAGAAGTAGAAGAAGCTGCTATTAGAAACCAAACCAGATGTGGAGCGGTGAGAGCAGGGTAAACATCGCTCAGGTTCTGCTAAGAATCCTACATTCATCCTGAGATGCTAATGCAGCCGTGGAAATGTTGGCCTTTAAAATAACACCCAAGTATTGGTGGTCTGACAGAAGTGGGGCCTGTGTGAGTGAATACTAATTTCATATCTGTGGTGATGGTGGTGGTGGTGGTGGTGGTGGGGGTGGAGAGGGGGGACCCTGGGGATACAGCGGGAGGTGAAGTGGAGGCGGTGGGGATGGATGGAAGGGGTGGAGCTTGGGCCGTCAAAAGAAAAACAACGCTTGGATTGGGATGTTGATGATGTTGACAGGGATTGATTGCGTACTATACACAACACACGGATTAGGTCATAGTTGGGTATCAATCATGTGGAATGTAAATAGAGCATGCAGTAATGGTAAAGGTTGAAGCCTCAAATCCTGCCTATGAGCCAGGCAAGGTATATACAAACAGGTGGCTGGTAGGTAGCACTTGCATTGATTGTAAAATAAATCTTATTTCAACATTCAGATACCACCGTAGCTTCAAAATAAAAGCCTTCTTAAGCATATGCACGAAAAAGGTCATTGCAAACAAACGTTTGTTTTAAATTGTGAAATCCCCTTTTTAGGTGTTAAATAGTATCACTTGTCAAGATAAAAGCATGAAGAATTTCCCATGTTCTTAGTCTTTTTTTCTTCAATTGAGCTTCAAGAATTTATTCAAGAAATCTAAACAAATATCAGCTAAACAAAACCCCCAACAATTATTAAAGTACGGAAACGATGAGAAACTAAAAGAATGGTAAAATGATCACTAGTAGACTCTCCCGTTGTGTATTAGGTCTTAAAACACTCATGTAGTGTGATAGCTTATTATCTTTACAAAGAAAGCACATGGAATCAATTCCACACATCCATCCACATCAGAAACACAACGAAAAACAGAAACATATTCCAAGCCCTTAGATGCAGTGCAGCAGCTAGTTTTCCTAATCTTAAAATAAACACATTGTCACCGACAAAATGAGGGTCATTTTAAATGTATCTCTGGCTATTTGGCAGGGAGTTAACGCTACGCTAACGGAGGTCAACTGCAATTAAAATGCTACAAAAAGGGCTGCTCTATCGGTGCATTCAAGCCACGTGATTTTTCCCACACTTTTTGGATACTCCTCATTGTCTTTGAAAGTGACTTTTACGGTAGTGTTGGAAAGGGCTTAACACACACGCACGGTCTCTGACATAAACCAACACAAAAACAATATCCATCAACACTTAAGTGTTTGTAAGCCTTCTGTCGACCATTTGTGAAGCATTGACAACTCAATAGCTTTCCTGTCAAAGTAAAAGTTTCATCACGCCCGTCTGGGCCACGGACCAGAGATGAGCTGTCTGTAACAATAAGAGCTGATAATACTGGCCGACTCTCAGAGACATCTAATCGTAGATGGTTGACCTTACGCGTTGAGTTCACCGAAATTGGTCCAAAAGCCAAATGGGCATTTCTTACATACCTTCAAAGAAGTAAAGTGAAGGGAATGATGTATGGCTGTGGGAAAACAACATTTCTTCCCTAGGCGGATGATTGCTTGCAACTTGCATAATGAATATATCCAAATCCTATTCATACAAAACATTTTCTTTTGGCTTGTTATGGTCGTTTGTAATGTTTATTTCTTTCAGCCAGCTGTCTGAGGCTGAGGCTAAGCGATAATTGGATGTCTGAATGAAAGCAGAATCCTTCCTAGAACGTGGCGGGTGGGCTTCAAGATGGGGATTTGAGATGTTTGACACATTTCTGTTTCAGACTGTTGCATGGGATGGTATATACACATACGTGAAAGAATGTATGTATGTATGCATGTATGTATGCATGTATGTATGTATGTATGTATGTATGTATCAATGTATGTACGTAGCAATGTATGTATGTATGTATCAACGTATGAATGTATGTATGTATGTATCAATGTATGTATGTATGTATGTATGTATGTATGTATGTATGTATCAATGTATGTATGTATGTATGTATGTATGTATCAATGTATGTATGTATGTATGTATGTATGTATGTATGTATGTATCAATGTATGTATGTA
>JAOPJO010000139.1:13094650-13113346 GCA_027123675.1 Molva macrophthalma | reverse complement strand
GTGTGTGTGTGTGTGTGTGTGTGTGTGTGTGTGTGTGTGTGTGTGTGTGTGTGTGTGTGTGTGTGTGTACTGTATATATATGTATGTGTGTTGATGGTTTTGTTGAAAGTGGTTTTCGTAGCTTGCCCCCATCTTCATTAAGTTTATTGTCGTTGTTCACTGCCTTTCATATTATGTCACATAATGTAATGTACATATTATGCCACAATGCCGGTTATAATGATATTCGTCCAATTTGTACTAATAAATGCTCATGCAGGCACATTTAAGGACAGGTAGGTACAGAGTGCATATAAAAAAAAGGCGAGAACAGGAGAGCACCCCTTTAAAGGACTAGCTTCCACCTCTTGGAGTAGACTAATGTAAATTACATTCATGTTACATTACTTAACATTAACGGGCAAATGTTTTTCAATGAGATCTTTTGCTTTTATATTTACTTTCATTTATTTAGCAAACACTAAATGAGGTTGGGATTGAGGTTTAGAAAAATCAATGAACACTTACACAGCTACACACGTGAAAACCTTGTCGTTATTTCCTTCGGCAATTAATTTTGATTTACAATTGTATCCGTCACACCGACGCCTAGTTATATCATAAACTGTTACATATAAACCTGTTTGTGAGGGACAGAGAACACACTCAATTCCCTCTTTTACATTTCTTTAAAACCCTATCGCAGGTCTTTTTTATATAATTATTGCGTTATCGAACATTCTTTTATTGGGTTAGAGTGACACCAATTAAATCTACTGTTCGTACTGATCAGCAAATGCACAAAAAAACAAAGACAACTGCTTCAGTGAGACTTTTGTAAAAGGAATTCATATGGAAGGACATTTCAATATTTTATTGAATATATAACATACACCCAATATGTAAATATAAGTAGGAGGAAGAGGGTAAAAATTTAAGTTGAATCTTAGGGGACCAATTCTTCCTGCTTTTCAGTACCTACAATGTTTTCATTTGCATATGTATACATGTATTTCATTTTTTGGGTAGTGGTCTTTGTTGTAGTAATTGTTATGAGTTTATACAAATATGTATTTTTATTCTAAAAAATAATGTCCTTTGCTTTTTTTTTGGTGTAAAGTGTAAACAGGAGTCACATGCAGAGAGAGAGAGAGAGAGAGAGCGAGAGAGCGAGAGCGAGAGTGAGAGAGAGAGAGAGAGAGAGAGCGAGAGCGAGAGCGAGAGAGCGAGAGCGAGAGAATACAAATACTTATCGATTCATATCATTATTACATAAAAACAGAATGTTTTCCATGGCCACACTATTCAACAGTGACAAAACAGTTTGAAAGGCCCGGAAACAAAACCAATTTCTGGATACCGAAACAAATCGAACTCTCTATTCTGAACGCGGTTCAAAAAAGCAGAAAAAGGCTACTTAGTGCTCTGCAGCCGCTAAAGGGTAACCATCACCACAGATGTTGAGTAACTCCTGGAATGCAAATCTGTCCTGATTACAATTGGCTTGAGGAAAGAACCACGGCACAATCAGCATCCCTAATTGACCTCCGCTCCTTGTTTTGCTCCCTTTTTAATTCACTCCATCAACAACCACAAAAGTTGGGAGTTGATGCGGTCCAAGTGACTTAGTCCCAACCGATGCTGGCTCCTCCCCTCATCGCTGATTGGTGCTCCTCCACTGGGCCGCTCAAGTCAAGTGACGTGGGATGATTAGTGGGAGGTGGAGAGGGGAGGAGGACCGATAGTGGAGAGCTCAGAACAAAACCCTCTCAGTACCGTGGTGGAGTCATTACCGCTACTTTATAGTCCTATTTGAGTCCTATTGATTTGAATAGCAGCCTGCCAGCACCAGCATCCCCCTGCCTCTTCTCAGGGTGAAATGAAATCAAGAGGCCGTGTGGGGCTCCTCCAGCTAAATAATGAGGTCCCGTATGCCCTCTCTGATGTTGTGTCTCCCCAGCTGCAGGGCACTCCATGACCATTTGATGGAGGAAAGTAGAAGGTGTGTGTGTGTGTGTGTGTGTGCCTCGGGGGTTCCATACCTTAACAATGTCTTCGTTGGAGGACTTGCACTGCACAAAGGCCGAGACGTCCGTCACCGCTCCGTTCATCTCTATGGAGACCATCTTGACGGGGATGGCCACCGTTCGGCCGGTAAGGATGGCGGTATTAATGATCTCTGTATCCTACGAGGCAGAAGAGAGAGAGAGAGAGAGAGAGAGAGAGAGAGACAGAGACAGAGAAAGAGACTACTCATTAATGTCAGGGGTGTTGGCAACACCCAGAATGAAACAACTTTTGACAGAGGAGGTGCAAAATTCACAGGGGTGTGAATCCCAAATGCCAGATATCTGGCTTTGATTTGTGATATCAGCAAATATGTCTTTTTATGACTTCAAAGATGTAGTTACACAAGTCTTCCTAAGAATTAATTGAGCAGGGGATGCAATCGCTGTTAGTGATAAGTTCATATTAATCACATGGCGACAGTACGAATTGAGAAGATTTAATGACTCGCCCGTAGGCCATGAGAAGGTGATGACATCCTAAAACTAAGTGTCTGGTTACTCTTTCTTTCTGTAATAGGTGTCCCCTTACCCAATCAGGGCTTTTATACCTTCAATTTATTTGCTTTGATTTCATTTTATTCAGTAGAGAGACATTGCCCAACGCAGGCACCAAGCCAGCAGATTCACTAGGGGTAACCCTGGGTCAGCAAACTTCAATGTTTGGGGAGAGTAGGAGGTAGGACTTTTCATTTCTGACCCCGGAATTTAGATCTTTTCACTCAGTTGACCATTATATTTTTTCCCTAACTGCAAAACCCAGACTTTTACTCAGAAGAGGGACATAGGGGATTAACTGTTATAACAAAAATAATGAAATGATGAGTATCAATTCATTCTTTTAAAGAGCAACCGCAGGCAACATCACAGATTATGTCCTTCAAAGATAACAATTGTAACTACTGTTGGGAGAATCACTGTATTAGGTTTATAAACATTAGAAGAAGAAAGTTAGTGTTGTCTATGTCATTTACACAGTTACACTGTTTACACAGATTACAGATTACACTTGTTTAAACAATTGTTAAACAACCGTGGGAGAAAACAACAACATCAGCAATTCATACAAAGCACGATAAAAAAAAAACATGTTCCATACAACTGGGCAACATTTTCAGCACCTCCGTGTGTTAATTTCGACTGTGACTGTGTATGGAAATGGCCAATTAAAATACAAACCAGGCCGGTTGAAGTTTGAATCAATTCATTATTTTTTGGCAGGCCATGTTAAGCTGCAGGAACGTAACAAGTTCTCTCATTTGAGACGCATGCATTGCCCAGGAGAGAAGGAGCTCAATGTTCATTTCCCCCCCAAGTGAAAGACAGCATATTTTTATACCCCAAAAAACGTCAAAGTCTTTCAACCTACAATCTTATTCAGGACAAGCAGAACAGGCATACTGCACAAGAAAAAAATTTTCCCTTCATTTTTTCCCCTCCGTTTTTTGCATGGATTCCTGAAGCAACTCTTGATGGTTCTTGAACTGATTATTCATAGGGCATTACCGATGCAAACGATTAATATTGCAAAGGCAATGGAACTTTTCAGCTTTAATGAAAACAGTGAAGACTAAACCACAGTCAGCAACACACATGCATCAGAGGAAATAAAAGTGATGTTTAAGTGATGTGGTCATAAATGATGTAGAGACCAACGTGTATAAGTTCAGGGTGATGTCACTGTTTGTGGTGATGCAGACTCCCGCATTCACTTGTTTGGGAGTGGTTATATAATTGTGGGCAGTGATGTGCGTTATTTCTTAGTGACCAACAACATTTCTTAGTGACCAAGGACAAAACAACCCGCTTGGGTTCATAAATCAAGAACAGGAGAGGAAATAATACAACCACACCAATGTGACAGTCCATTGGTCTGGAGAGTCCACAACATTAATTCTACAGTTTTGACAAAAATAATAAAGTCTCCTCAGGGTTCCTGAACGTGGGTTTAAAATGTCCCCTCACTTACGCAGAAACCTATTTATAATGAAATATACTGTGCCATGTAATGTTTCCTGTTGAAATTATATAAGGTTAATTATATTTGTATTATATTGAAATCATATAGTACATACATAGTTGCATTGTGAATGTTTCATTTTCTAACAAAAGAAAAACAACATGTATATTTTTACCAGTCCTGATTTTTGTTAAATGTAGAAACTAACATTGAAGCACTCTTTGCAAAAATGCTTGTCAAGTCGTGAAAAGCTGACCTTGTCCTTGGACACTAAGAAATGTTGTTAGATGTTGTTTGATTAGACTCAGTGGGTCCTAACCTTGGAGCCTGGACCCCCGCTTATGGTCCTCTGATATGCATATGGGATCGCAGGAGATTGCTGACATAAGCTATAGATATTTGGTGCTCTAATTTAGCAAACACATTTCTTTGTCCTGTATAAACAAACTGACTGCCTAATTACTCATAGCCACGGGTAAACTACTACCAATCACTTAGTGCTTAGTAGAGCGATGCAATTATGTTCACTGGGACATTGATGTTACGGGCAGATGTTGATTGGTAAAAAACAATTTTGTGTGGCAGCAGATGTTGATTGGGTAAAAAACAATTAGTGTGGAAGCAGATGCACAAAAGCTCAAGTTGGGGTCGCACACATTTTCAGGGCTAGAAATGTGGTCAAGGGCAAAAAAAAAAATGTGGTTATACGTTACACCACGGCTATAACTAAACCACACCCACAATACCACAATGCTATATCTGTATTTTCATTGGTTGTACTGTATGTGGTTTAAGATCTATCTTGAAGTTTAACCTTTGCTGTCAACTCACACAGCTGAAAGTGAATGGGAGCTACCGGCCGTATTTGGCGCTTCGTACTGCAACCGTTTCCAAACTTTTCCATTTCCAAGTTTCCAAGTTGTCCCTTGGTAAATGATTTATTACTACACACTTCATGCCGCCAGATGTACACATGTAGCTATACTGCATAACAAGTAAAACATACATACATTATATATATATATTATGTATGTATGTATACGTATATATATACGTATATGTATAAAGTAGGTGTGCATACCCACACATGCATTTGTTAATGATTAAAGCATTACTAAAACTACCATAGTGTCAAACTGTCAGGGAGGTCACTCTCATAGCACCACCGCTATTGTTCCTATTGTTTGGGCTTTGTTGTGTGTCAGTGTAACCCCTCCCTTAACAAGGACATCCTTGGGGTAAAAACAGCTTCCACTGACCTGGTCCACATTGTGGATCCTATTGTTCTGACTTAACCATCTGCCCCAGAACATTCTTGGGCCGCTTGGCGAAGTTTTGATTTTCCGTGAATGGAATGGCATTTTTTGGCATTTATGTCACCCTTATTTTATTTACCCATTTTTGTAACCATACCAATGTGCTTATTTAGTTTCATCTTGTTCTGTGTTCTTTTTTCATCTTATTCCAGGGTCAAGGGTTATACAAGGGTGTTGTAACTGTTGTACTCCCTATCCCCTAGTTGTCCATATATCAGCAGAGAAACCTAGAAAATGATAATTGTTCTTCAGCATCGCTTGAAAGCTCGGTAGCTAACAAGCAGGTGTCTGAAGCGTCAAGAAGCGCTGAACGCTATGCCACTTAATCAGTCTGCTCCACAATTACAAAGCAGATCAAACCACTTCAAGTTCACTGAGATCACTTGCCCTACCTCTCACATCTTAACAAATCCCACCCACTACATCAGCATTTACTGGTGTGATCTCTTCAGATTTATACACTCAAACATGTACACACACACATGCAGGAATGTGCACACACACACACACACACACACACACACACACACACACACGTATGAACATGCCCACACACACACACAAACAGCCCTGACATCTATCAGCCTCCAGTGCTGATAGATGTGTGCGCTCAACTCTCATGCGTTGGCCAATGAGACCCATTTGCTCATTTGTGCCCTTTCACTTTCTCACACTATAGTGAATCAATCTTAAACAGTAACAGTGAAAAAACATTGCCCTTTTTTCTTCTTCACATTTTTGCACATTCACAAAAAGTAGCATTGACAAGATTACTAAATATAGACGGCAGACAGTCGTGTTCCAAGCCAGCTGGGGTTTTTCCATTGCCTGTGTCTGGAGATGCATTGCGGTTTGAATACAGTCCATTTTTACACTATCAAATCTAAAACAGTCCAAAATGGCCATTGTAAAAAGCATTAGATGCCAAGGTCAGCAGAAACAAGTAAGTGTAGTCCAGTATCGGAGCCCCTGCACTCAATAAAGACTTAACTGCAGCTGGAGTGAAGACGCAGTTACAGCCTACAAAAGTGAACCAAATCGAAATGACAATGCAATAATATTTTTTTCATTATACAGTGATAATGTATTTGCCATACAGCCCACGAAAAACAGTTTCAAAACACTTTATTAACCTAACCTAACTTTGCTGAAGTCTGCGGCACTCAACATTATATGTGCATTTATTGTAGGAGATATTACCTATAAGAAGACAACAACAAATTAACATAATAAAGTCTGGCTTGCTCAGTTAGCGTCCAACGACGAGGTCATTTGTGTTTGTTTTTTTCTTCCTACTCCTTTACGCAATTGAAAAATGTAATAAACAAGCATGCTTAATTGAATGTACTTAAGAAATTACAAACCAAGCTCTAACAGATCTATCTGTCCTATTTCCATTTCATCAAGGTAAGACAAGGTTAGACAACACAATCATAATCTGTGGGTTGCTGAGTTGTGTATGTTCAAATCTAACTTGAATGGATTGAGAGAAAGCAAATGAATGACAAGAAACAATGGGAATGTTTTTTGATGAAGCCCTCTGAGAGTAAGTCCCCGGTCCCAGAACGGGGTGTCGGAGCTGGACGTGGTCCTGGTTGTGGCCCTGCTATACTCCATTTACACTAGGGCTGTCAAGTTCTGGTCGGTTGGTCGATTGGTCTGTCGATATGCACTTGTTCGACCAAATTCCCATTGGTCGGACAATCGCTGTTGTTCCTTTCATAAGGAAAAGATTTGCGGGGGCGGGATGGACAAATGCTGACTGATGTATTACATTTTCGAGTGATAAACTATATTGTGTTAGAAATAACATTATTTATTAATAGAAGTTATATTCAAGGCTCCGCACTTTCTGATTTAATAATCGCATGGTTTAAGAGACTAGAAGACTTATAAGACGGAGGAGGTCAAAACACCCGGTTTTCACAACTTTGAACTCGTCCAACTTAAGTTAGACTTGCTAGTTGTAACTTACTGAACATTTACTTTGCTCCAAACTAATGGCAAGATGTCAATGAAGTCATCGGTGTGGCAGCATTTTTTTTTTAAAAAGTGATTGCTCCGTCAACCTTCGGGTTTTAACACTTGATAGGATTCAATGTGAACATATCAGAAATGCACGAATCGCAGCACCACCATTGTATTAAACACAGAACAAAACCTTAAATCCAAATCCAAATCCTTCCGACATGTGTTGTCCATCTCCTACACAACGCTGCCTGACGCGGCGCTCCGTGGCTCGTCCAGTGTGACCCTCTATACAATGAAGCTCTGCCGTAACAGAGTCGGACTCGGACCAAGAGTGGATCTGAAACCCACTGACTTCCTCCAAACAGCACTGACGTGATATTTAGGCTACCAGGTAGAGTGGAGTGCACTGTGGCCAATTAAGTTAATCTAGAGAGAACGTGCATATGTTTTTAATATATTTTTTCCCCCATAGACCAATCGATCGGTCGGAGAGTTGGTCAAACTTCAGTCGATCAAGATTTTCTTTGGTTGACTACAGCCCTAATTTACACCTCAAGTCATGATGACACATTGTCCTCCAATCTTGGCCAACAAAATGCCAGGTCAAGAGCCAAACTAATGTCTGACCACAGTATCTGTCTGTCGACATTCCTAGCCTCACCCCCATGGCGTTCATATCTCAAGACGGAACGACTGGAATGAGATGCTTCCAATGGACGTATATTGGAGAGAGAGGATGGGCCTTCCGATATTCGTCGGTGTGGTCTGGTGCTGAGAAAAGGTTTGGGAGGAAACACCTACAGTATCTTGTTTGTTCCGTCGTGAGATGAGAACGCCTGGGATCAAGGTTTATTTTGACAGATGAAAAAGTCTCGGAGCGGAGTAAGAAAGAATGTGGAGTGATTTCATACGGATTCTAAATCCAATCTACACAAACAAAGTTGTGAGTCTGTCGGGGATGTGGAGGACTATATCCGGGGACTGTTAACTGATCACAGCTCACAGGAAGTAAGAGAACGGAAAATGTAATTTCATACATTCTTTATATGATATAGCTATTGAACTGCTCTCAGCCTATGACATACATACAAGACTCACCATCCACATTTATGGGGAGGACTTGTGGCCTATGAATCAGAATTCTTTTTTAATTTATATATGTTTGATTTATAAGCAAATGTGCAGTCATTTGGGATTGGGTGTAGTCACAGAAATACTTTCTAGTCTACTTCCTTTACCCAACTCTTAAGAAATGACAGCCCCTGACCATTATTATTTGTGTATTAAAATATGTAGTTCAACGGCGATGTATATTTTTTCCTGCCAAAGTATTACGGTGGCCAAGAAGCTAAGCACACACTTCAGTAACTCATTGAAGCAAAATATGGTCATAGCGGTTCTAGCAATACGCTGGCAGAGACATTTATCACTTCCAGCCCTCGATCTCACACCAGTAATTAGAATGGAGCTTTAATGAATGCATTTAACTTTGAAAAGGTAAAACAGAGCATGCCGGGTAAGAGAGACATCAACAATTAAACATAAATGGAACAGAAAAGTAAATACAGCAGTCAGCATTTCAAAGGCAAGCGGACACTTTATCCAATTCCTTTTGCAGGTGTTTTCATAAAAATAAACGCTTCTGACCCTTCCAAAGAGGGTCTTGACAAGTGATGGGAAATTATTGACTTGGTATTTTAAATTAATCATATTGTAAATTTCCACATTCTTGCAATTTAGCTTCCACTTTAACTTGGCCGCTTCATTGGGCAACACACCGTAAGGTATTTCCAATTAAAAGCACTGCAGGAATGTGATTTAATCCATCAGGATTGGATTTGATTGTGCCAAAGTGACAAGTGTTTTTCTGATGAGCTGTGTTTTATAAGAGGGTGGGGGGAGGGGAAACAAGAGATCACACTAGATTGATATCACTACCAAAATAAATTCAGCTCAAGATGACTGCACTCACATAATGACTCTTAACTTTGACACGCTATTGTGGAATAAATAAATAATATCACCACGAGAAATTATCTCAGGAAATGGTTCAAACGGTCACCCACACACATTGCAGGGACTTAAAGGTAGATTGCGTTGAAAAGCATTAATTCATTTTCACAGGGCCAGCCTGCGCATCATCATCCTCAGCTTACAAAGGCAACTTGTTAGTCATGAATAGGTTGGGATTTGCTCCGCCTAAGTCTTGCTTCTCTTTTGTTCCTCAAACATGTGTAAGGAACCCCATTATTTCTCTAAATATGGGTCACACCCTCAATGCGGCTTGGCTATTGACGTGGAACACATTTCAATCAACAGGTGACCTACTTAAAGAATGCTCTTCTTAAGCTTGTCGGCCCATTATAACGGCTCCGCCATCCATCGGTTGGCAGGTTTAAACTTGTTGGCATGTCAAGGATTTGATTGGAAAAAAACAAGTGCTTAGGATGTCTCGGTGTGAACTTGAGTTTAAGTATTAGTCCCGATGCATAATCTCTCCTTTGCATAACGTTAACGCTTTACTGTGAAAAAACATACGCAAAATACGCAACCTAAAACATGCACACATGCATACCGTACATGTACCCTGGGCTGTTATCCAAAATCACAGAGTAAGTGTCACACAATATAAAAACGTGTTGCGGATTCTAACCCTCTTCTTAGTTTTAGCCCCTCTTAAAAAATACACAGGATCATCTCAATTTTGAACTTACAAAAAATTAATATCACTAATTTATGTTTAGTGGTGTCATCCAAATTATTATGATGATGCAGGATTTGTATTTTAAAGTGATTTCAGTCAAGAGCCCCCAGGCACCATTTAGGAATATTAAAAACACGTCCTTCAACAATGTGATGTGTTCACCCAACAATGTGTTTGGAATCTGCTCTTGTTAATTAACTATGAGTCATGGGACAACACAATCACCTAAGTACAAATTACCTTTACCTCCTGATGGTGGTTGATATTATTTCTATAATTGATAGACTTATCTCGCTAATTACTGACTCTTATAGGAGTGGCGAGCAACAATTAGATGAGTGTTGGATAGTCTAGCGTCCTGCGCTGGGACTTGGTACAGCGATCTTGGCAATCATCAAATCATTACCGAACGCCAAGTGTGGATTAAGAACACTTTTAATGACAAAACTCTGGGGTGTGTGTTGTGAGGTTCATTATAAAACAGATGGAAGTTGTCAAGAAGGAAGTATCCCGTAAAAATAAAAATGACAACACGCAATTCTGCTCAAATTACCCGTTGACAGTCCATAACTTTCTTTGGAACAAAGACAACAATTTTTTGTGTCACAATATTTCACCAAAAATAAATTGTTTTAAACCTGAAGTGTGTATGGGCCTTCCTAGGAACCGAGAGAGAGCCATATATATATATATGACTGTTTAGCAGTACACAACCCAAGGGAAGTGGGCTAGACCAGGTAATCATAAACAATTAGCCCCAACCGTGTAATATATACCACCCCCACTAATTTGGCTGAGCGTTAGTGTAACGGATTCGACACGGGTCATCCATGGTAAACATCACCCCCGATCCCTAAAGTCAGCCAAAATTTGCCGACCCACACACACGGCTGCGGTAATTTGGCTTCTCAGCGGTTAGAGCCTTTGCCTTCCAATCTCGGGGTCGGCGGTTCGAGGCCCCCCCTTGCTTAGTGGTGGGGTGTTCAAAGAACCTTCTGGGCACAACTGCAGCAGGGGGGAGGGGAGGGGGGGACCTACCATGGAGAGGGGAACGATGGCCTGGATGTCCCGCTGCACCACCGTCAGCTCCGTCACCACCTTCTCTGAGTCCGGCGGCGGGTTCTGGCCCTTGTAGTCGATGTTCCAGTTGATCCGCCGCGTCACCGACAGGCTGGTGAAGTTCTCCATCTCAAAGTCCAGCTGCATCACCTCCACGTTGCCCAGGACCTCCCTGTGGGGGTGAACGCCCAACAGGAATAAGATGAGTTGAAACCGGTGTGTGTGTGTGTGCGTGTGTGTGTGTGTGTGCTTGCGTGTGTGTGTGCGTGTGTGTGTGCGTGTGTATGGGATGAGTTTAAGTGTCGACATGCTTGACAAGAGTTGAGTAGACGTTTGAGAGAATGGCCATTACTGTTCATACCGTAGGTACATTGAGATGACACAAAGTTTCTATTGAGAAAGAATGAAGGGAGGACTGCAGCAAGGTAAAGTTTGGCCATAAAAGGTGAACAGAGCAAGGTGCTTACATCTGGGTCAGACTAGAGAAGGACAATGCAGTGTGTCCCTATAGAGGCCACAGATCTGTAATTAACCGAGGGAATTGACATTGTCAGCTGGTAAACTCCATATACACACATCGGTGCCTTTTACTACAATCAATCAGACCTGTGTGTGTGTCTGTGCCTGTGTAGGTGTGTGAAATTGTGTGTGTGATCGTGTGTGTGCAATTGTGTGTATATACGTGTGGCTGTGTATATAGTTGTATATACACAGTAGTTGTATATGGGGGTATTTGTGTGTATGACTGTGCGTGTGTGTGTGCGTGCATGCGATGGAAGGGCATCGTACACAAAGAACGTGGGAGTCTGACGAGCCATCTTCACACACAAAAACATTTAGTACCAACATGGATTTAAAGTTAAGGTACAATATTAGCACAACTTACAAACTCCACCACTATCTCTTCAGTTTGAAAGTTGTGCTTGCATGGGCGCATGAAAAATGCGATGGGAACAAGCCAGCACACACAGAGCGGCTGCCAGTGCCTTCATTGCCTCAAGTCAATAAATTAAGTGAGGTGCCCGGCCAGGGACAAAGTCCTCTGCTTCTGTTTTATTTTACTTTTGTTGTTGTTTGTTTTAAAAGTCAGCCATTAGAAATATTGATTTCCTTCATTACAGTCCTAAGTACGGGGCTGCAAGAAATAGCGACACCGAAAGCAAGATAAATGCAGCAATAGTACCGAGAGGGGGAAGAAAGGTCTCCCAGTCCAACATGTATTATGGGAAATTGGCTGCGTTTAGTGTTTTATGCAAATAACCTCCACAGTACACAAGCCCAAATAAAGAAAATGTAGTATTGGCTTCTCATTTTGGTAGTGGTGGTAGATACCAATATACTGTATGCTAGGTTTAGTTTAGTTCGTTTATTTGAATAATGACGGAATACAATAAAAGTACATCTTAAAAGAGACCATACAAATACAAGTGCAGGAAAGAGACAGAAACCCCAGTGGGCTTGTAAGACTCACTCTGGAGGCACAAAAGATAAAAAACATGATAGATAAAAAAGATGTATGTAGATAACATCCCCCTGTAGGAACAACAGCAGTATGATGAGGTGGTGCCTCATCATATAATAGAGCTCAGCGAAGAAGAAACAACAGCAGTATGATGAGGCGGTGCCTCTGATAGAGTACAGCTCAGCGAAGAAGAAACTAAGACCACACTCCTACCAAACAGCACCAAACATAGATGCATGCAATTGTGTGCAATGGTCTTAATTGATCAAGTACCATGGTATGTCGCTTGCCAACGTAGGTCGTATACAGGGTCCAAAATGAACACCTGCCACCAGCCAATGGCGGATAGAATTATTAATTTGGCAGGTAAAGAATTGACTGGGTTAAGTATAAAAACAATTCCTTGGCCAGCTGTTTTTTTTTTTTTTTTTACTCTCACAGGTAAAAAGACAGAATTTCTAAAAAGTTCATTTTGCACCCTGGCCGTGTGACATCGATGTTTGTGAATGGCAGTGACGCGGTGCAAGCCGACTTTACAGGCAGCAGTGTTGAAACAATACAGAGCCTGGTGTTCTCCTCACGTAGCCGTGTGTTCCTAGCACAGACCATGTGTTTGTCTCGTTGCTTGGCATTCGGTAGAACTCCAAAGTGCCAGCGGTAGGTAAAACTTAACAATAACCACATCACAGCAAGTTTATTTATGTCTACACAGACAAAGCCAAAGCCTTCACTTTGACTGGGAAGAGCTGGAACTAAAATCGGCTCATTTTTGTTTTTTTCCGGGTGGCGGCATCATCAGCGGCGCGGTGAACGTCACGGCATTGACGAGGCAACAGCGCTCGTCCGATCTGCCGCTGGGTTATAAGATGTGCTGACAGAGAGAGAAGGAGAGAGAGAGAGAGAGAGAGAGAGAGAGAGATGGGGGAGGGAGAGGGAGAGAGAGAGAGAGAGAGAGAGAGAGAGAGAGAGAGAGAGAGAGAGAGAGAGAGAGCACTGCATATAGCTTGGCTGCTACCTGTCAAAGAACCCCCCCCCCCTCCCCATGTTCTCACGGATCACACCCTACGCTCCACACGCGCACACACACACAGGCACGCACACACACACAAAGACACGCACATACATAGACACGCAGACAGACACACACAAACAGAAACGCCCACACACACACACACACACACCTTCTTAACCGTGGCATTAAAGTGACAAAAGAGACAAAATCCAGAGCTAAAAACTTTTGTAAAAGGTTGTCGATTGGAAACCGACTTGCTCCTCAAACACTTCCTACAAGTGTGAGTCTGTTGTCGGTGTTTTTGAATTCTGCAGTGATCAGCTGGGTGGTTAGGGTACGGTAACGGCTTTGACAGTAGAAACACTTAAACACGGCAGAAAAACCGACACCAACTCGGGTTGAACATCAGCACAGTTTGTGTGTGTGTGCGCGCACGCGCAGGCGTGCGTGTGTGTGTGTGTGTGTTTGCATGTGTGTGTAAAAAAAAGAGAACTCAAGTGAGAGTGTAAGAGAAAGGTTGATTAGATTTGGAGTTGATATGGTTACTGTCCCGCTGAACATGATCTAATCACATGGGCTGGCCTGGGCTTGATATGGTTCTCCTGCCGTCCCTACCTGGGAATTTACAAAATGAGAAATCACTAGCTGTAAATGACATCTTTGCGATAATTGAATGGACGCATATTGCGAGCCCTTAGTGCTTCATAAACCTGTGAGATCGTTTCCTTCCTCGGCCCGGGCCAATTCAGGAGTTTTGGTACACCTCTCTTGCACTGAAATGCATGTGCTTAGCCAACTGCAGTGGCTAAGGATGAGTGCTTTGTCGCAGATTGATCGCTCGCCAGTGGTTAGTCTAATTGCTGTGATTCTTTATAGACATTGACACATTTTTTTCCTGGCTTCCTATCTTGTTCCACTATATAGAACTATGATACCAAACCGTTTAGATAGGCACTTTGCTATTAGTTTGTGGTTGCGTTACCATTAGGCTGTATTTATGAGGTTTGATATGTAAATCCAGCCGGCCGGGCAAGTAAATCTAAGTTCAACAAGAGGTTCCATGACATAAAAATCTACTAACCGCTGATGAGTGGGCGTGCGGGAGGAGGCAAATTAAATTTTCCACAGGGCTCATTGCACATCAAACGTCTCCAGCTACTGGGTACTTAAGTGCCCGCCGTCTCTGCCTCTCCTCCACAAAACCACGGCGCCACCCGGAGTCCAACTCCAGAGCCAGAGAGAGAGAGCAGCCACCCCCCCATGCAAGGTCTCTCCGGGGGAAACGGTGCAATGAGATCTCCACCTATTTGTCTCCACATCACTCACAGCGGAAAGCAACTCCACCTGTGACAAGCAGACATTGTATATATACGCGTCGGTGAGGGAAATGGACACATGTAGCCACTTGATAAAAGTCCTGACCACTTCTGCAGGCTCAAGAAGCAGTTTCAAAATAAGAAGTAGACTAAAGAAAGAATGAAAAAAAGAAAGAAGGAATGAAAGAAAGAAAGAAAGAGATAAGATAAGCAAATATAAGAAAAGCTCAACTAAATTGGTTTTGTTTTTCGCAGTTGGTATGTTTTTTCATTATTTCTAAGGGAATGGGACTTCTTTTTTTAAATATAATACAATGATCTCTAATGTTTCGTTATATTATACCCACAAGATATTTTTGCAAGAATAATTGATCCTAATACAAACAACTAAATATTGAGAAAACACACAAATGTAACTCAAAAATCTCTTAATTTCAGACAAATCCCTTAAATTACACTAACGTAATTACGTGTTTATAGACCCCATCGTACATAAACCGAACTGGCTAACAACTAAGGCTTGACAAAAACAATCTGTATATAGGCCACACCCGTGTAAAGGCTGCAGTAACAAATGCCCAATGTAAAGTACATCAAATCATACCCGAAGGCCCCCACGTGTTGCTGAAAGTTGCAAAGTCTCACAAAGACTCTCTTTTGATTTGAACTTTATTTCAAGTGTTTAGCATTGAAAAGCTGCAGCATAACAAATCAATGAGTCTGTGAAAACCCTTTGAAATTCTGTGATGTTTATATGGCAGGATAGTGTCAAAGGATTACATGCAGGGCTCAAGACTGCGACCAAAATGGTTGCATTTGTGACCATTTTCGGTGTCTTTTGGATCCGCTCTTGGTCCGAGTCCGACTCTGACACGGCAGAGCTTCAATGTAAAGCGGGTCGCCACACCAGACGAGCCACGGAGCGCCGCGTCGGGCAGCGTCCCGTAGTAAAAAGGACAACACGTCGCAACATTCGTTGGTCTTGTTCTGTGTTTAATAGAATCAGTGGTATCGATGGCGCTGCGGTGCGAGCCAAGGTTTAGAGCAGTGTTGGAAGTCATAACGCGTCTGTATGGCGTCGCCGTCGTGAGCGCTCTATTTGGAAACACGACCCACTTAAGTTCCAATGAAGACACACTGCTTTGATCATACAACAAAAAAGCTGGTTTGTACATTGTGCAACGTTTCAATGAAATTGCACTGCAGCACTAGCGCTATTCAAGAGCATGCGAATAAATGCACGGATCATCAGAAAAAAAAAAAATCGGAATCGGTGTTTATTACCCAATTAGCAGCCTGGTGTTATTAGTAACTTTTTCTACATGTTTTGGCCAGGGGCACAAACACAGGGCATAATCACCACGGAGAAAAATCGCCACGGGGCAAAATCAACGCTGACCGATTTTGGTCACACACGTTAGTAAATTGGCCGCACTCGTATATAGGCCGCACAACCACAATTTGCCTGAACAATTTGTATATAGGCTGCGGCCAAAATTCACGTAATCACGGTAGTACTCCAAAAATAAACAAGATATATTTTACGAAGTAGATATCACAGTTAATATAAAACATGTCAAATTATTATTTTTTGTTGCAATATGCTTTTAGTTTAATAGAACAAAAATGCAATAAAACATCCAATATTTTTCCGAAAACAAAGTTGCAGGGAACACACGTTAAAAGCTAAAGGCGGGAGGACAAACATGCTGAAGGAGAAGCTAATGAGAGTTTGAGTAATTGCATCTGGAGAAGAGAGAGGAGGGCAAACACACTCAAGTGTGACCACTGCTCAATCCATTTGACTAATGATGTTCTGTCTACATTTGGCGCGCACAAAATATATCTATATTTTGTGTCACAGAGCTTCCACGGCCATGCACGGTGCGGAGGATTTCCACCTTTGATCAGGGCCCCTTTTGATCTGATTAATAGGGGGCAGGGGGGGGGGGTGGTCAAACGCTCGGAGAAATGGCAATAGCAAAGAAAAAAGATCAGAGACGTATGCTTGCTTAATGTGAACTGATCATATTTCCGACGGTTACGTGCGATGATGTACAAATGGCTGACTGTGTTTCTTGGCAGCTTCAACACAGTGGATGTTGGACACCACATGAATGCAAACCAGCCTTTTACTCACTCATGTAGGTCATGATTTACAGAGCCATACCGAATTAGCAACTGATACATTAGCCGTTAAAGAGTCATTTATGAATGGACATGCAAAAAAAATTATTTAGTCTTGTTATTCTTAAACTGGTTTAAGTTGTGTTTGCTTGCTTGTTGTTGCAGAACAAATTATATATTCCATGACATGATATATGACATGGATTTCCGGCCAAGATTCATGTCAAATTTTAATATTTCACAAGCAGAAGATTAGGGTCCTTATTTCAATAGTAACTACTGCACCTACTTTCGCTTTAATATTCATACAATGGGTTCCTCTGAATCACAGAATCAAAATACAAGCATTCAGTAAACTTAATGAATATGAATGAGAATGATAATGAATTTATATACAGTAATTATAATGAATGAACATCTCAAAGAGGTTGCACAATGGTAATTAAGTATTACCTAACACAAACACTACAGTCACCTAACCACACCTACCTAACAAACCACCTGACAAAGCAGCCACAGCTCAGGTAAGAGCCATAGGGACAGGACTGAGAATAAACCCACAAACTTCCATGTGTGCAGAGGCAAGGTCACCCATTTTCCTCAATGTTCTGTTGTTGTTGGTTCGTGTTTTTTTGTTTACTTCACAGGTAAACACAACCAGATGTTCAAACAGATTAATTCCCGTGATGTGAACACAGGTGACGGGCTCGGGAATGATGATAGCAAAGCCAAGGCCTGGGAACAGGGCCGCCTAAAGAGCGCCACTTTCTGGTGGAAGCTGGTCGCCCTCAAAGGAAAAGAATAATATAAATAAAAATATATAAATAAAAATTGCCGGGGGACTTCGTCATTTTATGCCTATAGGTAGCAAAGGAAGAAAGAAAGAAAGAAAGAAAGAAATACACTTTGCACCCCTGTTCCTCACAATGTTTCATCTGCCCTGGCCAGTTACTAGTATAGTAACTCAAGTTCTTAGTATACTGAAAGTGGAGGGATGTGTTACCGTTTGATGAGCATCACAACAAGTGACGGAGAGACGGAAGTGCCAGCAATTGCTGACTGACGGATCACAGAGTTCAAAAAGTTTTTCACAATGTAAAGGTCCAAGCCTTCGAGTGTGCAATTTAGAAAACGGAAAAAAGAGGAGGAGGAAAGGTAAGCCCAATATAGAGGTGTGTCATCTTATGTTAACATTAAAATGCCGCTTAGGTGTAGACGTTTCATTTGTAGTAGCTAGCTAGCTACTCTGCAGCTACGTGTTTTTGCTTGTAATAGGCTAACTTTATCTACTCTATAACTTTCCAGATGCACTCAGGAAATATCTGCAGAAGCCCCCAGCAGCTGGAGAAGAGACATCTGATCTATTGAACACCTTTTAAATACATGTTGTTGAAGCAAAAAATATTTGCTGTGACTAGGACTGTCTGACTTTGTTAATAATTGTTTCAAACCTGCAGTATACATCTTTCATGGAAAAATATCGCTTCTGGCGGGGTCTTGTGTGGTGGCGACCCCAAATGGGCCTGGAAAAGATTTGGGGCCCAAAAAGTTTTAAGCACGCTATGCGCGCGCACTATATAAATCTCGCCTAGGGCACCAAAATGGCTAGAACCGGCCCTTCTGGGACTGAAACGGTGGATGGAGGAGATGGTGGTTGTTGTGCGGAGCTGGAGGAATGCTAATGATGCGACACCTCGGCGCGAATGTGTTGTAAAGACATCTGG
>JAOPJO010000139.1:13083194-13094550 GCA_027123675.1 Molva macrophthalma | reverse complement strand
CCCCCCCCCCCCCCCCCCCCCCCCCCCCCCCCCCCCCCCCCCCCCCCCCCCCCCCCCCCCCCCCCCCGACCCAAATCACGAGGGAGGAGTAAGATATTGTGGAGAATGTGCGACGCTGAATGATTCATGAACACACTATCAGTATTATCTAGTAACACATTTGTTGTTGTTATTTTATCATAAATCATGCATTGTGCAGAAAAAGTGCGGTATCGGAGATAAAAACACAGGCAAAGCTTGTTATCCCGGGCTCTGTGTAATTGCATTTGTGTGGGTGATAAAGGTGTTCATTGACATGGTGAAGACTATATTATCTGGGGGATAAACAGTGAAATAATTTTCTGGCTTCGGAACAACTCAAAAGACAACAGCAGGGGGGTGCTTTCTTTCTAACGATACGTGCATATTTTATATTGCGGGATAAATATTCAGCAGTTATATTTATATATAGATCTGAATATGCCATCAATGATTATCATACTTGCCGAGTTCGTGCCTGTCCAACAGTTTGCAACGGTTGCATCAGGAATGGTTACATCATTTCTGAAGCATGTAATAACAATGTAGAAGCTAATCTCTTAAGCAATATGAAATACAACTGCAGGAAAAAATTTAACCATTTACAAAATAAGATTTGAAAGGTGTTTCAAATCGCGGTTTAAACATTTACCCAGATATCGATCGTTTCAGTTCAAAGAAGTAAAGAGAACTGACCGGGATTTCATGTTTCAAAGAATAAATTGGGTTTGGCCCCGTTGCAAGCATCTCGACGTAATGGCAGAGATAGTTTGACATGGTTCACTAAATATAGCAATGCAGGGCAGCGCTGAGCCGCTAAGACGCAAGGGTTACAAAAGGAGGTCAGGGCCAGAATCGCTTCTTTTTGTTTTTTTGTGTTTGTATTTTTCCAACTACAGGCTACGGTTTTTAATCTCCCCAGCCCTTCAGCTTGACCTGGCAGTCAACCCCACCTCGCAACCCACACACCACCCAATCCACGGATAAGAGGCTAAGGCTCTAACGCTCGAGAACATATTTGATCTGAACGTGCTGGAGGCTTCAGGAGTCTCACTCGTAAATTTCCCAAACTCTCCAAGCATCTTCATGTTAATGTATGCTAATGAGCTTGAACCTTGTATCACTTGCGTTTTTCATTTTTTCATCATTTTGTGTTGCTTGGTATTATGCATTAGTATTATGATTCCTAAAATTAAATCAGCAGAAGCTTTCTCCGGGTATCCATGTACAGCATGAGCAGAACACACCTAAAAATATTAATACGACTGCAATTAGCAGGCTGTTTCACCAGGCCTGTGGTATCTTAATCTTTGGTTGAACCAGTGCCCAGTACAAACAGAGAAGTGCCCATTCAAACTGAGGGGGCACATGCCGAGTTCAAGATTTTGTATTCTCAGAATTGATTTAACTCCTTATTCAACAGTCAAATTAACCGATATGGAATTGATATATAATTTCTTATGGTGAGGTGAGGAATGGGGGGGCGGGGGTCACGTTGTGGGGCGTTGTTGCCCACCAGCTGTCGAGAAGCTCTTGATAATGTCCACATTCGGTTATGCACATACATATACTGGTATTTAAGGTCGAGTTTTCAAAATGAGAGTTTTGCGTTCAAAACAATACCTGTTAAAGAGCTGTCAACTACCATACTTAGTCTAACGGCTTTTACTTTGAATAGCTAGCTTCCTACTGAAGATGTCCGCATGACAAAGGTGTTAGGTGTTAACATAGACATGGTGAAGAAAAGAAAACAAAGCAATGATGCACGCTTCTGTTTTTACGGATCTTAAAAAATGATTGCTTTGATACTAAAAGAACGTATGGGACAGCAGGCTTTCACATGATATGAACATTAAAACGATCAATAACAGCCAACTCTGCAACTGTGCTTTCCATGAATACATTTACTAAACTGCTGTCACTATAGCGCCACTGCTGCTAGCTAGCTTACTACTGGCCTTACTCGCCTGAATCAATTATGTCATCAGTTCAAGAAGCTATAACTGTATTGTTAGTAGCAAACACTGAATTCTATTTTATATTTTTTATATTTACAGAGAAGTATATTCTTATTCTTGAGACAAAAGGGAGAAACCTCTTTAGCTTAGTTTCCAGTAAGATTGGAAGCTCAAAAAGACAATCCAATATAAACATTTGATTATATGAATGTACATGATACATCCGTGTGAAATGAATGTAGGTTTTTACATATCTTCATTTGAACTTTGAGTCCAGTAATCACGCCAATGTGACAGTGACAAGGTAAATCTGACTCTGGATGATGCAGAAGGCAGCCAAAGTTTCATAAGTATAGAACTCAATTGACTCTCCATTGTATTTGGCATACTTGATGACTGACATGCAACATGCTCTTTGTCGAATGAATCAGCTGTTAATGGAAGCACCACACAAGGTGTGGTTGGAGACATGGCGACTAGATGAGAGAGCCAGTGCAGTATAAGAGCTAGGAATTATTTGGTAAGGTAATAAGTTGTAGTCAACAAAAATAGCTTTTAAAGTACACAAGAAAATAACACATTTATCATCCCCTATTTCAGACTGATGACTCCATCAGAGAGCGTTCCTTATGTCCTCTCTCTAGTGTCAGTCAGGGCCAGTCCATTGAAAGTGGCGCTTGGCTGATAGGAGTGATGCTATTACATGTCTTGCCTACAGATATGCGACGCATATAGGTCCCAAAAATGTTTTGCTTTCGGCACAGCGCGCTCCTAATGACCTCCATCTGTGCCCTCTTGTATATTATGGTGTGATGGTGCACCTGCCCAGTACCTCTCATTTGATTCTGGATCCCACACTGATCCCACACATCACACAAAGCATTTAGGAAATCCTAAATGCTGCGCTTAGAAACCTGAATGAATAATTGTACTGCTAATGCACGTGTAGCGTTTGACTCATGGCACGCTCGGCAATGCGGGGAGTGCATTGCACTTCAGCTGCATGTTGAACGACTTCACTTTGCAGGACAGTTAATATAACCCAGATGTCTAAAGTAGCGCCAACGCATCCATTAGAGGTCCATACATTATAGAATATAGGTTGCAGATGAGATTGAAGTTCCTTGCATTACCACAATTCACAATTCTTTTTTTTTCTTGTGCACCAGAGCAGCTGTACTGTGTGGAGAGACGGTCGTCCAACATACTGATCAATGACCTTGTCGATACATCCACAAATGCAGGGCTGAAGGTTTGGCTGCTACCTTGAAGAATTCTCCCTGTTTTCCATAATCAGGGACTGCATATGACAATATGCTTTTTGTTACCTTTTTAGCCTTGATTATGTTTTTCTTGTTACATCTAAGGGGATTTTATTGCTGGCATTTAAAATCATCAATCAAGGTGTCAGTTAAACAATACCGAGATGCTGTTTTACTTGAACACTTGGGTACATCATCTATCAGCTATGAAGCTAAAGGTGTTGTTGGTGACTGCTGGGTAAAGTCTGACTGCTCTCCTTGGATTAGACTTCTGAACCAATTCTGACCCATCCCACCAAAAAAACAACTACATAAAAAGACAATTTTAAATCACACAGAGCAGCTCAGACTAGTAATGTAGTGCCAATGTGTAGGGACAGGATCAACTGCTTTAAAAAGAGTGTTGAGTGTCAAGACACATTGAGTGTGTGTGTGTGTGTGTGTGTGTGTGTGTGTGTGTGCATGTGTTTGTGTGTCTGTGTGTGTGCTTACGACGTGGACTCACCCGGCCTTCGCCACTTTGTTCTTGCTCACGTCAATGGTGGTGATGGAATGCTTCGCCCCAGATTGCACCTCCCAGTCCACCTTCCACTGGGCGTTCTTTGACTTCGTCTGGAGCAGGTTTACCCCTTTCTTCGCCTTGACCCTTCAGAAACATAATGTATAGGGGGAAAGGGAAAGGGGAAGGAGAGGAGGAGAAAGAGACAGGACAAGCCAATTATATTAGGGTGTGTGATTTATGTGCAGGGTCAGAGGTGGGCTCCTCGTGTCACATTTCGGCAGAAGCAATTTGGGAGATGAATCAATGGCAGAGATGAATGTCCGCGTGACATGTGGCAGCGTGATATATACACAGACAGGAACTACCTTTTTCACTGGTGCAAACCTCAGCCTATACTCGGCCTATATAGTGCTGCATTCCTTTAGGCGTTTACACTGACAATGACTGGATTCTAAAGCAGTAGTAAAACGACCATGCTTCCGATGAAGCACATTATCGTTTGTCCAAATGGTGGGTGTTCAAGCAACGATTTCCTCCCGTCCACTCTGAAGGTCAGCACCCCCCCCTAACCAGGATGAGGCAACTGGACACTGCTGAAGCTGGTAGGAATTCGGAAAGTGCTACTGGAGCCCACTTCTCCTATAACCCCTTTATAGGCCCCCTGTCGCCCCATTATAAGCCAATCACTCAGGCTTATTACAGCGGCTGCTTAAATGGCGCATAGTTTGAACTCTGGCTATTTCATCTTTGCCAAGGGGTGGGTGGGGTGGTTGTGGAGTAGAGGTGGAGTGGTGGTGGAGCGGTGGTGCGGGTGGTGGAGAAGGGTTGGATAGGGTTTTTAAAAAAATGCCAAGTTTTACTAACATTACTGAAGAGCATTATTTAAGTGGCTTTAAGTGGGTTTACTCGGAGGTGAAACATGGCACTTAAAGTTAATAGTAAGTCCCTCTGAGAAAAACATTGATCAGGTCAGGTAAAACTACGACAAGCAGATATATACAGTACAGGCAGTTATGTTGTATGTTCGATGTGATACGGAGCAGTTTTAATCGGTATGTGCTTGTGCTGCAAGTATAAGGCGTGCAAATACACATTTTGAGACTATGTAATGTTTGTATTCAATGAAGCACACATTTAATTTCCTCAGAGTGGTAATTGACTCAAACGGTCCGTTATGGAATACGTTACGTTGTTCCGTCATACAAGTGTGCCGCCAGTGAACAAGCGAACTCAAGATTAAGTCAATGTGGCCGTTAGCGGCTGAAAGTTGAAGCTGCCCAATGGAAGTGGGCTCCAGGAGATATGGTAAAGGTGACATTGCAAGTGGCGTGAGCATAAGTGGATCATTTCCTGGTCCAGAGCCGATAACACGTTATGTGTAATTACACTGATGTGAGCGCAATCACTGCTCTTGCTCTATAAAGTTGGACTTTTTCTGCCCTCTTTTCTGATTCTATTATTCAGCCTTAACATGTTTCCTCCAGTACCGAGTAAATCCATTATTCCAGGAAGGGTATTATTGTTTTTTCCCTCTATTTCTGTCTTCTTAATAAACATTGTTGTTGTAGCATAGAAGGGAGGTTCTGATATATCCGACGGGTCTGTTTATTGCACACCAAAAGATTGGAGAGAAAGGCTAAAAAAAACATGAACTATTTAATATTATATACAATTTCATATTATTTATAAAATAATATGCTATAGTTGACAAGATTTGAGATTACAACACTACAGATGTTTTTTTTTCCTTCCTTTTTTCCAATCAATATACTTATTACATATATGATTAACATAAATCAATTGATAACATTATATTTAGAGAGTATGATTGTGGAAGGATTTTCAAGCTTTTAGATGACAAGGTCAACTCACACATGTGATTTAGGGCAGTGGTTTCCAACCATTGACTTTAGATGTACCACAAAATGTTCATCAACACCATTTGCGGACCACCTCACATGCAGAGGCTGAGCAAAGAGTGCCAGTGGTCCCTTTATACACAATTATAACTGCAAGAAGGCCATGGCCAGTGGGACACAGTGGAAAGAAAAAGACAGCAACGCTGCTTATGCTCCCAGTGTGTTTATTCAGCAAACACAAATTAACACAAAACATCAATGGAAAAAAGTACAAAAATTATGCGATGCACAAAGCAACACATTTTTTTTATGATAACAAGCCATAATACTGTGTTTACTTAACAATATTTAGAAAATATTTATCTTTGATATATTTCATTTCTTCTATTATCGTAAATTTGTCTATTTCAACAATAAAATCGCTTGTACCACCAAGGTCCACGTACAACAGGTTGAAAAACCCTGGTCTAGGGTCATAACCAGCTTTCCCTGGTCTAAATTACATCTCCCCCGATAGGAATACACAGCAGCCGCCATTTATTCATGTTCGTGGGGTTTGACTGATCATAGAGATGCTGAAACTTAATTTCATCCTAAATTCTCAGGTTTGAGGCCTTGAGTGTAAGCTATTGCACACTTAAGTGAGACAACCAGAGAGAATGGATTGTTTCCTGGCTCCCCATGTGTTTGTCACTATTGGTGCGCAAACAATCTATAGTTGTTGGGATGCACCGCATTACACAGCCCGTGTCCCACATTATATGAGAAAAACAAAGTGGGAGCCCTCATTTATTTCTTGCTGTGAATAAAATACAGCATGTTTTATTCAGCGAATCTCAGTTTCCATCTTTGATAAACGATGAAAATGATGACCAGAAACGGTAAAAACCAATGTGCAAATGCATATGCAATGTTGAGTCCACATTCCACGACAACCATAAAGAACAACAACGTCAGGTTGTCAAGCATCCCGGGAACCAAACGTCTGACACCTGCCAGACGGGGACGCCACGTGTCTTATGAGAAAACGCCGGCCGAGGGTTTGTGTTGAATTGATAATTCCCTGCATCCCGAAAAAACAGCATACAAATACAGCGACGGCTTACAAGTAATGATGCAGCGCGTTTGTCATAAAGTTGAAAGATGTGATACGTTTATTCATATTTAGAGTTATTTACACACGATAGCATCGCCGGGCCGACAAAGTGTGACACAGTGATTAGTATGGAGGTGTGTGTGTGTCCATTGTTTATTAGAAACATTTGTCAGACTGTTCCCCAGGATTTGCCCATTTATTTATATATTAAACATAAAATAAGCAGATTAGTATTTGACTCTAGGGTCCATAGACTTGCACAGACGTGATTGTGCACCGTAATGCAGTCTATAGAGCAGTGATTTGACTGCATAACAATATCATCTATGAGTTCATATGCATGTGTTTTTTTTCAGCGAAAGCCTGGTAAATATGGGAAAATGGCAAACAAATGGCTGCCCTCCTACTTATTGTACATTTGATAATGTGAACGCCGGGCTGCACCCGGAGATCTGGCTGGCAATGGCATTGATGTCTCCAAAGAGACAACCCATTAATCCATTGGACACGCAGACGCAATGGACAGTATTGATCTGAGGCTCATTTTCATGAAATAGGATATGGAAATGAATTATTAATATACTAGAGACCTGTCTGCCTGCGGCCGTTTATCAAGAACAGAAATGAGAGACGGCTTACTTGTAAAAGTATGAGGCAGGGACTGGGCACCTGATTCACTAACATTGTTAGTGTTAAGAAAAAAACACCAAATGCATACATTTAGAATTTATTCAGATCACAGTCCAATCCCAAGGATTTGTAATCATTTTGGTGATCAGTATTGATTTGGGAAGGGCAGGAGCACGCCCCAAACCAGGCAAAAGCTCTTGGGGCACTAACAGTATTGTCTTTCTTACAGGAATAAATGAATGCTCCCATTTTGCTTCTCTGCTTCCACAACATGACGTCAGGTTTTTTTCATTTCTCGCCAAAAAGCTCTTGAATGAAACGTCTTCATTGAGAGCACGCTCATCTGAATACCTGGTTCTCTCAAGGTCCTTATTTACATTCCACCCAAACTTCTGGTCTTAACAGCTGCGCTTTTATATCATTCACCTCTTTGTGTTGCTTTTATTGTGTTTGCCATGCTAGCCTACACTGCAACGCATCCAGCCATCATCCACGTGTCTCTGATCTATGATTAGTCAGAGACATTGACATTTAACACAAGCAAAAGCGATGGCATGCCGGTGATATAAAAAAAAAAACACCTTTTTGCCCCTTCATTTAACCTATTCACACGGCTGGTGGTGTGATGCCACAGAATACATGACATGGGAGATTTTCTCGTCTGTTGCCTTAGATCTGAGCTGGATTACCTTCCAGCAGCTCAGTTTGACTCGGGCTAAACGCTGAGCTGCAGTAGTGGAAATTGATTGCTACGCTACCTCACTTGGAATGTATTTTGATCACACGCACACTTCCTTATCAACATTTACATTGCATAAGCGGCAATGCATTACGTTCACTTGGACATTGTGAATTCACATTCACTGTTGGAAGGCGACGCTGATGAGAAACACTTACATTTATATTCATTACCTGCAGTAGCCGGCAGGTAGGGAAACCCGGTCTGCATATGGATACCAATCTTTGAAGAGGGATCACATATCGTAGGGTACCACTGTCTTTGAATCGGTTGCCCTAAGTCTCAGAATGCGCTTAATTTCTCTCAGTGCAAATAAAAAGAGGATGAAGCAACACCCCACCGGGAGCCCCAGCATGGATGGCCCCTCCCCGTGGCCCTGTGCTGCTGCTGATTAATGAAAGAGCATAGCAAATGAAAAGCCAGCTAACAGTGGGGGGGCCCCCTGATTCTCTGGGATTATTTGGGCGCTGCTCTGACTCTTGCAGAGGGAGAGAGGGAGAGCAGCGACAGCCAAGCTGGACCCCAGGCCGCTTGAACCAAGCCGGCGCCATTACCTTCCCGCACCGCCAAAGGCTTCATTTGTTCAGCCATGGCGAAACCCATTAGGCCACCCACGGCTCTAGCTTGCCTGACTGCCCGTCGGCGGCAAAGCCAAGATCTTCACACTTCTGGCTTCATTACTGGGCCAGAAACCTTCCGATGAAGATGGCCGTATTATAACACAAGGCCCCCAACTCCCCCTAAATCAACACTTAAAACACACACGCTAAACAGCCCCATTTCATTTTCCGTCGCTCGGCGTCTTTCAGATGATTTAATCAACTCCCTTTAACCCCCCTGAAGTCTGTGTTCCCTTGTGTGGCATGTGCACCGAGATGGCGGGTTGCACAGCACAGCGGTCCTGTCTCATCTTATCTAAAACAAGATGCTAAGAGCCACCTTCAAGACTCGCAGGGTGCCGTGCCGCGCTTCAAGCCTCTCAGGCAACGGGCCGTTCTTTGCCTCCGGAAAAGCAGCAATCTCAGCACTCATCCCCCAGCACTCTGATATCTACCGCTTATGGATGTTCTTTACCAACATCAGGCCTGCAGAGTTGCAAGCTGAAGAGGGTGGCACAAGAAGGGGTGGGAACATCCCCAAAGGCATGTTTTGTGTGTGAAAAAGTGAAACGCCTTGAACACAGGGGACAATCGGGGACATTAGGGAGCGTGGGGGACATTGTGTGATCGGTGCAGGAACAGAGCAGGACTCCCAGAATATTCAGAATCACTCAAAAATGCACTGTATTATTGATGAAAGGGTGCATCACATTTATTAGACTGGTGGGATCCAAGCATCACATATGATAATATTATAACACACTCTGAACCATGAAAGATAGCACCCCAGGACACAGTTTGACTACTTTCTCGTCCTGTTCTGTGCTGAAGTAATGGCTTGCGGTTGCTTCATATAAGAATTTAAACAGTTCCTGTTGGCTACAGTAAAAGTATATTTGATACTAAAAGCAGACATATGGAAAGCATCTCTTCTGTGTTGGTAATAAAAAGGAACATGCGTAACCATCCTGTTATTCAAATGTTGATGTAGCATCCGTTTTACATGTTTGGAATAAGGAGACAACTTATAAAAAAAGGGTTGCTGTGTAAACTCGGTTGTCTGGGTCCTTTACAGTTAATTCATAAACACAGCTGTGTTTGGTGTACAAGGATAAACAAAGCATAAAAATGTTTTTTTTTTTTTTTTTGCCCGAGCTGCATATGGTAATGAAAGATCAAGGAGCCATGGAAACTGAACAGGCAGAGGAGTACAAAACAATATTTTTGTATGATGCAAGACTAGTGCAGGTAGGGTTAGTTAAAAAAAAAAAGGCATCGCAAAAAACGCTGCAGGTGTCTATAAGCATGGCTTATAATGGTGGAATTGAACTGCCACTCGTACGGTAGGCCCCGTCGACCTTCCCACAGGAGTGGCCCCAGGGGGTGCTAGTGTAAGTCGCTTTGGATAAAAGCGTCAGCTAAATAAATGTAATGCAATGTAATGTGTCAATGGGAGGACTGTTGCTACCGCACAGGACAAAAAGCACTGTCACATGACTTATCCGCCCAATCACTGAGAATGCCAATATTCAGGGACAGCTCTGTGGCTCAACCCTGGGAGTGCACTACCCAGATAGGTAATACCCCCGTCAGCGGCCGAGGTTTGAGTCTGACCTGGGGTCCTATGCTACTTGTCTTTCCCTCTCTCTTTCAAACCACTTCCCCGTCTGTCTTCTCTGTTCTGTCCTTAAAAAGGCATAAAAGCCTGATAATGAAAAAAAGTATGATAATGTCTTTTTTATCCTTTGATTAACTATTCAGACAAATTCATCCCGAGATAGGCATGGTGACCTCTCACCGCAGCAGACAATCAGTGAACTTTCACTTATATGGCAACTTAATCATCTTCAACCCCCCCTAATTTGATTAATCACACTGTAATCACAAAGTTTTAACACAACCCAAATTGGCCTACATAATAAGGTCAAGAGTAGATGCTAATTTTACAACTCAGAAGATATTATTTCTGGCAGGAACCAGATCATCGAACGAACCCGACTTTTGTCATGGGGAGGAAAAAAATGTATGAATCTTAAAATCAAGACTCTGCCTCTGGGTTATGAACATGCCTCAACAGATGGTGGACAACGCTAGTTAACAAAAGCGTCTATAAGCTCAGACCAAGGACCAAGGGTTGGTGGAAGTCAGCCTCATACTCCATGTCCCTGCCAGATCCTTCTTTGTTGCTCCAATCAATTTGCTTTCCCTCGGTTTCTTAAAGGCTGAGTACAAACACATCCTGCTCTTATGGCATGTTCCAACGGTACAATGGCTGTAATCCCTGTGGGATTCCTCATCAAAATTCCTCAACACAGGGGTATTGCGTCGACAGTAACTCCGGAACAGATTGGAACCCACGCTCTCTCGCTCTCCAACCCTGCCCCCCTCCCCCACCCCCTCCCTCCAGTTTGGTCTGGCATCGCAGAGCTGTGGATTGGGATGTCAAAAAATAAACATTTGATCATGGACGGCGGCAGAAAGCAGTTTTGCAGAGCGCTGCTGGCGCCAGCTTCGTCAGCGGGCCAAACACTCGCGAACAGAGCCGTGGTGTTCCCTTTAGCAATGTGCCAATGACGGCAGAAGAGGAAATAAGGAAACAAACAAGTAAAATGTCATCTCATGCTTTAACCAGTAACCATGTCGGGAGTGTACAACAGTAAGGCAGCCAAACACGCAACGTCAACGATACCAAA
>JAOPJO010000139.1:13045856-13060625 GCA_027123675.1 Molva macrophthalma | reverse complement strand
ACGGTGGGGGGGGGGGGTTGGGGGGCAACGGCAATGACCAGAACAAATCTGTCCCACTTAGCCGCAAAGGCCGCCATTTTCAGAAGTGTACACAAAATGATTCTAATTCAAATCCGCCTAACAGTGCAACCCCACTCACCAAGCATTAGGAATCACCCCCACCGCCACAATACCTCCACACTCACTCCTGAACAACAAAGAAATATGGGGGAAAAAAAGACAAGACTTCAAGTGACTCACTTGGAGGGTCTGAGGCGCTGGCCCCCATAGATCGCTGGAAGGAAAAGGTAGATCTGAGCTGGGTGGCTGGGTGGCTGGGTGGGTGAGGGGGTGCCACTGGCATCAAAGGGGCTTATTTGCCGGCCTGCGCTGGAGGGCTCGTTCTACTGTACGTAGCCGAAGCCCGCTGCGCTATCCAACTGTACGTAATAGTGTTTGTTCCATATATAGACACGGTGCACACCGGGAGGCAGCCCAATGTTCCGGAGGTCGGGCTGGGGAGTGCAGGAGGGGGGTGGGAGGGGGGTGTTGCTTAAGGGCCAAGAGATCAACACCGCTGGCTTTTGTCTAAACTCATCTGAGAGCCTGTCTCCGCTATTAAAAGTGTGTTTACACAAGACTGAACATGCTGTTCCTCCGGTTGTCAGTTATCAGGGTTTGTGCTCAGCTGCTCATAGTTTGAGGAGGGCTTTGCCTGACTAATTAACTAACTAATTAACGGCACACAAGTGAGTGGATCTTTGTGCTTATGAACGTTTTTTTTATATTTTTAGCTCTTATCTATACATTTATTTTAAAAGAAGCAGTATTATTTACCCATATAAAAAAAACTACTTCCTTACCATAACAGATGGAGTTGGATTACTTAAAAGTTCATCGCAAGGAATTCGTACAAGGTCAAAATCAATGTTTTTGGTGGGGAGAGTAAAACAACAAACAACAAGCAAATAATGTGAAAAACTAAAGTCTAGCTAAATTGAGAAAACACTAATAACCATGCATTCTTCATTGAAACTCATTTCAAACAGGGCTCCCTTATGATTCACTCAGCAGCAGGTTGTCTCTGTATTCTCTGCATCCCTGTATGCCAATTTACTAAATTTATACTAATACTTGAGTGAGGCACTGAAATTAAGATTCTTGGCTAGGTTGGGAGCCCAATTTTTGGAAACACTGGGCGGAATACCAAACTGAATACTGAATATGGTTCTTATTTTATCACTGTTGAGAAAAAAACAAAAAAAGAATCAACACAATTTCGAACTTGCCGTTGTGGTATGATTTGGTCTTGTTAGTACTTCACATTATAAAAGTAGCATTTCACATTCCATTTTCTTATAAAAATAAATAATACAAATTGCAGCATTTCAGAAAATCCAATGCCAAACCATATAAATAACTAGGTTTACAAATTGACCATTTAAATAGACTTTAGGCACATCAATCACTTCAAATCCACATCCAGAATGTTAGATACTTGTTGATGTGAGTCTGTAGTGAAATTGAAATACAGTTAAAGGTGCACCCAACTATCTTCTTGGCCAAAGGTGGCTGGAGTATTACCTGCTCCTAATGTGTGCACTAAACCGCAACAGATGAACCCAAATGAGTTTGATTTTCTGAATGGAACCGTGACGGGCATAGTTTCTCATTTAGGCCAAATTGTGTCCTAGTCATTAACCATGGAATGGTTCTAAAGGGTTGGCATGGAAATACCATGGAATGGAACGGCATGGAGATAATATGTTTTTATTTGAACTTGTATAGCTGGCACAGGAGAGAAACACTCCTGATTAAATATGAACAAATCTAAATATTTGACGGCGTTTAAAAAAAAAACATATTTTATGTGGCAGAACATTTGGTAGATACCTTATTAGACCATGAACCTAAACCATACCATCGTATATTATGTGGTATAGGACTATGCTATACAAGACCACTATTACAGTAACGCACATAATACCATGACATCATAGCAAACTGCACCACACTGCTCCTTCTCATCTACATGTCATCTTCTCATCTACATCAACGAGGGAGACATATGAGCGTAATCCAGTAGCAATCCAGGAGATGAATATGATAGGGCATGCGTCATTCGTTAGCCACCAAGAATAAAGCACAAATACAAAAAGATTTGGTGCCATATTACTGCAGAGATACTTGGCCAGGCCTGAGTGCAAGAGATAGTTATATAGAGCTGGCTCTTGTGAAAATCAACCCGGCCCTTATCTCATAGCCTCAGGTTGTCCCTCCTGGGAGAGGACTGCAGAGCGCGAGCGGACGGGCCATTGGCCAGTCAGGTTTACGCTTGGACAGAGAAACATTCACAAATTTAAGGTGATTGCGCTAGCCTCCTCATTAAAAGGCTCCTTCTTTCAAAATGGTAATTTGTGAATGCAAGTGCTTCTTTTAAAAGCAGTCTGTGCAGTCCAGCATGTCCAAAATAAAATAAAAAAAAGGAGATCCAAGCCAAAGAGTTTTTATTTATTTATTCAAAGTCAAGAAAAGTTAACCTCACATGAATTATTCCGTCTCTCTCTATTCATTTTATAGACTTTACTGCTGTTTCAAACAGCATTGATAAAGGAGAATTATCATTCTAAAACGTGTCGAAGAAATTTAATAAAATGTGCATGCTCGACTGATACCTCAAACTGTGCCAAAAGTAAACAGAGGGGGAAAGAAAACCCAATTCACACATTTAGGATCTGTTAGGCAGACATCTGCTCAGCATCTCTGAAAACCTGCCCTATGGAAACCTCAGAGGGGGTAGGTGTTAACACAATCCTCGACCCTGTCAGGATTAGCTCCGACACAACGGGCTCAAATTCACTGGATGTGTAAACGCGCCACCTATAATTCAGCTTTCTCTATGCCTCACCATGGCTCCTCACCAGCAGTGGGAATGCAACCAATCTTTTTGTCAGGAGACCTGGAATGATTGAATACTGAATGTGAAAATTGTGTTGTCAAACGCCATCTGAGGGACCAAAACACCAAACCCAATCAACATACATACGGCGCACCTGCAAATACGTTTTCCTGTGAGGACAGTTAGGATTCGGCAGACAAGTGTTTCAAGCAGACTCAAAACAAGCGATGAATAACTAGCTGCACAGAGCTCACCCTATGGGCAGATAGGACATCATTAAAACCAAAAACTGTTTATAGTGGGATTTACCCAACTTCTTCAAGCCGCTGGCTGCGTTCTAAACAGACATCCGGTAGCATCATCGCTCTTTCTTGGCAGAGATTTTTTCTATTGCAAGGGATTGGCTATCATCTATGGGCTGAGACCACAATAACACAAAATAAATAGAAAGGGAGGTAGTAGTGGGTAAGGAAGGTAAATACGCTTAAAACTTTAAAACACATTTTATGTCCCTTTGTGAAAACAAGAAAGTCACCCACAAAAGTAAATTTGGCAGGGGGAGAGAAAAATAGATGACTTATCCTTCAAAATCCTTGAGTTTATGATTAGAAATCCCTGAAGGAAAGGAAGTGCTAGGGAGTGTTTGTGTGTGTATACACACATTAGTTAATGCAGGAATAAGCATTAACAAACAGTTACTTAACAATTTACTAATGGTCTTGTAATCGTTTACTAATGGTTAATGATTTATATTGCTGTTCATGTTAACTAATGTTATGGTGATCATGTTAACCAATATATAAATACACATTATTGAATAGGGTTTGCGTTAACCCTAACCCCTATGCGTATTCTATATAACAATGCTTATTAACTCATCTTAAGCCATGGTTAATTATTGTACCCTTATTGTAAAGTGTTACAGTGTTATAGTGTTATTGATACAATTGGCTCCCCGATGGTTATAAAGATAGATAGGTCAATATATCTTTGTGTCCAGACTTGACAGCAAATGTCATCAGGAGTTCAATCCAAATCCGATGGTGAGATGAAAGTGATCGCCAGAGGATAGAAGCTTCATTCAGAAGTATATATGATTTATTAAGCAAAGGATGTCCTGCAAGAATGTGAAGTAATCAGCTCCTAAGATTCCGAGGAGCAACTGTTAAAGGCACCAGAGAATTACTAGTTACACTAAACCTCTCTGCGCACATCAGCAGTGTGTACACGCACACATCAGCACCTATACATATATACACATATATATATAAACACACATATACACACATATATACACACACACACACACACACACACATATATACACACACACGCACATATATACACACACACACATACACATCATACACATAAAATGCCTGACATCAAAACTGTGCCATTTGTGGATTTTTGGTGGATTTTTTTTTCATCAAGCCTCGTCTCCCGAGACAGGAGAACAATAAGGTCTAGGTCTTCACCGAGCCCAAAGTCTCTTCTTTCTTTTTTTTCTCTGTCTTTTGTGATTCGACCATAGTGATGGGAGACTTGCTTGTTTCGGAGGGACTGTCATGTAGCATCAGTCGGCTGCACATCAGACTGTGCACAACACAGATGGGCCTGATGCTAGCACTCCTGCAGAAATCTCTATCCGCGCTGTGGGCAATTTTTAAGCATCATCCAGCCACAGCTCAATGTGAAACCAATCTTTGGTTGCTTTTTAACGAAGCAGCTTGACCATTTATTCACGGTACGCGGGCATCGAGGCGTGTTAATAGAACTAATCAAACGATCAAGTGCTGATGAATACACACAATTAAACAAAAGAAGAAATAACTTTTTCTCTATATTCGTGTCAACATAAAGTCCTTCTCCTCTGCGAGTGATGAGCATGGACTGTGACAGCCATAGAATTATGTGCACACAGAAGTGTGATGTTGATGTATGTGGAAGGTAGACACAGATCTTCCACTGCATCTGCGTACAAGACATTCTTAGATGAAGGGTAATTCCTGCACTAAAAGCAGAACTGAAAGCAAACCATTCTACTGTGTTAAAATATAAATATGGGAAATAATTGGACATAAACTATGCATAGTCTGGTGAGGCTCTGATGAGGTCAAAAGCTAATAGGGTTTAATTTTTCATATGTTCCAGAAAACAGCTTTTCTTGATGTTATCTTAGCAATGACTGTTACCAACGACTGATGTTTTTTCCTTTTTACATTGTCCTTTTTGAAAAGGTTGGCTTAAACCTGCCCAGTGGTCTTTTGCACAATAGGATGTAACGTAATCTCATGAAAAAACAATAGGACTTTCACAAAAATTGCTTTTATGGATATGTGAGACAGGTTAGGCCTAAAATGAACCTTTCCGATATTTCCCAGGGTCTAGAATTACCCTCCGACATTGTGGTAGAGCAAAATAATTGAGCTTGCTTATTCTCACTTAAGAGTTAAATTACCTCAGCATGGGCAAAATTCTGATAATAATAAATAAACCTGCATAAAAATAGCATAAAAGGCTGACTTTTGTCTCGTGCAGGACGCTGAGATATGCAGCTTTCTTTGGCACCATAAAAACTGTGCAGAATGGGCCATTTCATTAAAATCTTGGCACATATGCTCTCTTACATAGCTTGTGCTAAGGGCCTTGAAAAGGAAATGCACACACAGTGAAGCTCACAATGATAAATACTTCTCTGTACGTCTCCTGAACTGAGATAGCTTAAAGTTTCTCATAATTAGTCAAGCAGGGGAGAGGACAGGGGAAGATAGATGGTGAAGAAAGACAAGAGAGGGAAAAGGATAGATGGAGGTAAAAAGATAGATAGAGGAAAAGATAGATGGATACAAAGGATATTCTTCTTGTGAACATAGAGGTTTTTTTAGGGTCTAGACTAGAGGACTGAGGATAGGGTGTTGAAACCAGCTCTCACACACACACACACACACACACACACACACACACACACACACACACACACACACAAACCTGCCTCTCTCTCCTTAATCAAAGACGAGTGCTGAGGACCACGTCTACCTCCATCCCTGGCTGTCTCTCTTCCTCTCCCTGTCTCACTCTGTATCACACAATGAGTCGTGCCAAGGTGGAGGGGGAGGTGGATGGGGGGCTATGACTTCTGAAGACATGCGATCTGAATGCATGTGTGTGGGGATGGCTGTCGTGAAAAGCAGTTGTGGCCTTACACCGGCAGCTAATGGACAAAGGATGTGGAGAGAGAGAGAGAGAGGGGATGGAGAGAGAGAGGGAAGGGAGAGCAAGAGAGGGAGGGAAAGAGAAAACAGAGCAGCATGTGAGACTGTGTGTGCATGTGTAAAAAAGAGAAAGAGAGAGAGAGAGAGAGAGATAAAGAGAGATAGTGAGAGAGACATGGATAGAGAAAGAGAAAGGGGTGAGAGAGAGGAAGAGAGAGAGAGAGAGAAAAAGAAAGAGAGAAAAAGAGAAAGAGAGAGAGAGAGATGAAGGGAGAGATACATGTCGAGACAGATAGAGACATGAAGAGAATGAGTGAGACATGAAGAGAGAGAGAGAGAGATGAAGATAGGGAGTGAGAAAGAGAGAGAAAGACAGAAAGATGAAGAGAGAAATAGAGACATGAAGAGAGAGAGTGAGAGAGAGAGACATGGATAGAGAAAGAGAAAGGGGTGAGAGAGGAAGAGAGAGAGAGAGAGAGCGAGAGAAAAAGAAAGGTGTAAGGTTGACATCATCAGTTGGCTAGGGGAGACAGGGCGGGTGGAGAGTGGATACTGTTGAAGCTGAGGAGTGTGTGTGTGTGTGTATGTGTGAGGGGGTACAGGGGTTGTCACAGAGAGCAGACTAAGGTCATGAAGTTGTATTATTGTACCCGGACTAACATACGTGTAATTATTTGCCAGGGATAAGCCTTCTGCTGCATATGTGGGTCACCATCCCCAATGCCTTGCTCTCTCTCTCTCTCTCTCTCTCTCTCTCTCTCTCTCTCTCTCTCTCTCTCTCTCCGTTAGCCCTTCATTTGGAGTCAGGGCATGTGAATACTGCATGGGGACTGTGGGGACCCTGCACTGAGAAACAGTGTAGCAGGCAGGAGACCATCGCAAGACCCATAGTCGCCCAGAGGGACTGGGCTCCTCATTTGAGATATGGTTTGATGTGAGACAGCGATTCCTCCCCGAGTACTGTGAAAGATCCGCAAGAATCGTTGCAATAACCAGTGAGTGTGAGTGTGTGTGTGTATACATGTGTGTGTTTGTGTGTGTGTGTGTGTGTGTGTGTGTGTGTGTGTGTGTGCAAGCGTGCAAGTGTGCGTGTGTGCGTGTGCGTGCGTGCGTGCGTGCGTGCGTGCGTGCGTGCGTGCGTGCGTGCGTGCGTGCGTGCGTGCGTGCGTGCGTGTGTGAGTCAATGGCTTTTGTGTGATTTGACGCACAAGACCTTCATGGACCTTGATCACTATGGATGTGTTAGAAGTGTTATCTTCTTATTCTTCTGCGTCTATTAATACTGCAATGCATCTTGTAATCGCATTGCCATGGCAACTGGGAGAAATTTCGGCGCCGTCCCGCCGCAAGATCGACAGGCGCGTGCCGCACATATACATCTCCCCCTTAAAGTACATCTTTCTTGACAGCGTCGCAGAGACACGGGGGGCAGAGGAGAAAAAAAAAAACAGAGGTTCCACAAGTGGCCGCGCTCTGCCCATGTTCTTCTCTGCCCCCCCCCCACTCTCTCCCCCTCTCACCCCCTCTCTCTCTCCCCCTCTCTCTCCCCTTCTCTATCTCCGTCTCTCCATCCTCTGTACTCACAAGTCAAGATCCTCAAAGCTGTAAGGCTGAGACTAAAAGGGATGGAACAACTTATAGAGGGAAGCGGTAGAGAGATAGTCTGTGTTGTGTGTGTGTGTGTGTGTGTGGGTGTGCGTGTGCGTGTGCGTGTGCGTGTGTGTGTGTGTGTGTATATGAGTGCGTGTGCACGTGTGTAGGAACTCGTCTTGTTCTGGGCCTCTGATTCATCTTAAAAGACGTTCCTTGTTCCATCTTTAATCATCCTCCCTTGACAGACCGGCAGTAGGCTTCGAGAACCATTGAATTCACACCCCAGTGAGAACGGCTTCCAGAGGAGGAGCAGCCATATACTCCTAGCCCTGTCTCTTTTTAACCCTACTGTTTTATCATCCTCAATGCCTGCGCCCCATCCACCACCACCACCACCACCACCACCACCAGCTCCACCACCAACACCAGCAGCTCCACCCCCGTGAGAGCATCGGAAAAGAAGGCGGCACGCCTGAGGCTGCTAAGAAGAGATAGGCGGTGGTCTGGAGATGACTAACGTGACCGGCTAAATGTTTCAAAGGGAGAACAAGGAGGAGGGAGGTGGAGGGGGAGAGAGGGGGTGTATAACAAAGTCGGCGTCTCGTATAACAGCGGGAGGGAGGGGAGGGGGGGAGAATCCTTGTGGCTTTGTAGCATCATCTCTTTGCTAAATGAATTCCAGAGCGTTTTCCACCCCCCAAAAAAAAAAAACACACTAAAAAACATCATTAATTTAATCAGCCTTTTGTGCGAGTTTCGCGAGGAGCGAGCGCCGCGAGAGGAGAACGCACCAGGACTAGCTTAGATCATACGCAGCTCAACCCAAGCAGAGCCTCCTTGAGAGCAGATGTTGCTCTGGCAGGGCGCAGATAAATGCCTGCACTTCCTGAGGGTTGGGGAATTGATAATAAATGGAATGTCATCTATGGTGGTGGTGGTGGTGGTGGTGGTGGTGGTGGTGGTGGTGGTGGTGGAGGGAACATTAATACAGTCACACAGCAGCCTCCAACCGTGACTTCCCGTGTTTTGTACTGTATTCTACTGTACCACACTTCTATGGTTCTATACCCTATAGTTCTCTATTAGCTGGAAAGTTCAGGCCTGCAATAAAGCAAATGGCTGGTTACAATAGGGTATAGAAATGTCCAATCACTGTAAAATTGCTACACTTTTGTCAGCGGGGCAGGGACAAATTCATGAGGAGATCGGCTTTTCTCAATTGTTTCGAGAGCACAAGTGCTGAAGCACTGCTGTGAGCGTTCAACTAATTACTTCTACGAGAGAAAATGAGTGCACTGTTTTGCATTTGTATTGCTGCTGAGTAACATGTGCAATTTTGACCCACTGTTGTGACAGTGGTACTATAAATAGCTGATTTGGACCGAATCAGTGGGTTTGAAATACATACTTTCAGCAATCTGAAAGTATGTAGCTTAAATATTCAATTCATATGCTTAAGATAATTAGAAAGACATAACCCACAAAACTCATAGTCAACTGCCTAAAGGGAAGAACCTATGAAAAGAAAAAATCTCTCAGAGCCAAACCGTCCTTTAGAAAATAAAGTGAGAACTCTGGAGAAAAAACCTGTTAACTGGGGGGCCAAACATGACCCCCAATTAACCTCTTCCTCTTACCCTGCAATTTCCAACAGCCGCTGAAGCTTTAAATTAGGCTCTTGTTTTCCCATTCTTTTATCCCCTATGGCTCAAAGCTACACAACAGAATGGCACAGAAATCGCCGTGCTTTATGTGTGAATCCATCGCAAGCCCCCCATATTTACCCTGGCAGTGACATTTAGCTTTTTATCACCTGGCCACGGGCTCATGAAATTTTAAAGCACATTTCTGAAAGCGTATGTAGAATTGTTATCGAAGGTGATAACACACCTTATTAACCATGAGACAGGTGTGTGGGACAAAGGGATGGAATACATAACGCTTGTTGTTGTTTTTTAACTGCCATTTAGTTAGTGGGGGCGGGCCTACAACCTCACTGAAGGAAAATTGTGGAAGAAAATGAAATAACCAAAGGTAATTTGTTTAAGTTTTCGTCTTTCGTTAAAGTTGAGGGTTATTCAATGGCAATGACAACAATTGTCAGAATATCATAGACATAATGATGTATTATTCGAACAACAATATTTTAAAAGATTGAGCCAACCTTTTTCTCTAATGTTTTTGTTACGGCAGACTAATAAAAGCAGCATAAGAGCAACAAAGCATTTCTCCAGCACACATACACAGGCGTCATCTATCTAGCCTTCGGCAAACAGAGGCTTGTGGTAGATTTCCAGAGTGTTCCAAAAATACATTCAAATAAGTCACAGAGCCTGTGACTGTACACTGTGGCTTTTGCTTTCACATAATCCGTCCACCCATCCATCCAACCATCCGTCCATGCAAGAGGAACTAAATGAGCCCTACTTATGCAAGTAGCTAACCTTCCATACAGGCACATCTGTCTTGTGATCACAAAAATATATGCTTTGTGTAAAGGTAAAGACTTGTGGTACAGTGTAGTGGCCAATTATGGTTGCTAGGCAGCTAAGGCTTGTGCCGGGGGAAATAATATTGTTCTTTTTTTTTGTGAGTCATTCAGACCTTCAACAGTAGGAAATGCAATATGTGAAATAACATTATTCTGGCCTTATCCCTATAAAATATATGGCCATATATTTTACATGAGGACAAATAGTTTAGCTTACCCCCCCATTTTTGTATAATTTTCTAAAGAAACACAAATAACTAAAACAGACAAAAAAATGCCCTGGCCAATCACACCAACATTACGTGATTGCACCGCTATTAAGTAACCAAATGTATAACACAACATTTGTCATATATTATTAACTGGAAATACAGTTGCATTGAAAGTGACACAGTAAATCGCACATTGATTGTGAAACTGTGACAAATCAGTGGGTAGGGACACAGGGAACCTGACCGCTTATGTAACATTTTTACTGGATAAACACAGAGAAAGAGATACGGTTTCATATGGAGAACGCATGGAGGCCTTGAAAGTGAATTTAGAGTGGATTTATACCCTTGACAACCTGAGCAGCAGAAGTCTTCTGAGCTCACCCTGGCTGGTGACAGCAGGGAACAGCCATTTGTCTGGATTAACTCAAAAATGGAGCTCTGTCAGGACTTCAAAGCAAAAGTGAAGACTAATTAAGTTTCCAACAAATGTCTTAATTGAACAAAAGTTGGTGTTACCGTTACACTGCTCATATTTGCCATGTATTTCATCATTCTACCTCAGTTTGTAGTAAATAATGTCATTTTTTTCCACCCCCGAAATCCTCAAAAAAACCCACATTTTAAGGTATGAAATAATTACACTGGCAACACAGGACATGAAAAGATGAGCCAGAGAAGACAAGACAAACTAGATGAAACCCCTGCAGCTATAATTCCAAATGAACTAGGTCAACTCATGAGGGGTATTGGGGGTAGCATGTTAATTAACACCAAATATACCCCCGTTGTTGGCAGGAGGAGGACCAAAATCAATCTGATCAAAATGAGATTCTAGAGGGCCTATTGAAAAACATGCCTCCGGTTCTTTATCGCTCACCAAGTGATTCTCACCAAGAATCACTCGCCATGGAAAATGTATTTGACAACATTGTGTGTAACTAGCGCAACTGATACACACACTGAAGGCACACATTTCTCAACTCTTTCTTGCAATAGAAGTATTTGTATGTGGGAATTGTAAAGAAATCCACAATGCAAATGGCTGAAAAAACCTTTGTGTTGTGAATTGCGAGAGAGTGGATAGTGCCGTCTGTCTTCATACAACGCAGCATCGTGACAGCCCCCCGCTTTAAACAGTCGAGCATTAAACGCAATGCATTTGCATAATTATATGCTGAGCAAAAGTCACCTGCCCTGTATGTTAAGACACCACGTGAAAAAGTCAAAATCACCTGCAAACTTTGACTCTTTCTCTGTCGCCCCCTCTTTATCTTACTTGGCTTTAATTACTGCTGGAATGCTACCTTTATTCAGAGAACATCAAAATGAACAGGACTTGAAATGTGTTATTACATGCACAGTTACCTTCAGAGCAGTCAGATGGACATGAATGCAGTGAAAACTCAGGGTTTCCCTTGATGGGAAAATAATATGGACATCTTCACTCATGCCATAGCTTGTATCACAGAATTATCTCATTCATGTGAGTTTAGTAATAGGATTACGTAGTGACTTAAGATAAGATAAGTTCTCATTCTGTGGCATCTGTAGGCAAATTAACATCCAAAGTAGTTTAGATGATGGTACTGATTAGTGCTGCAGCATTATCACTGTTTACAATGTAATTTTAATGAGACCAACAGCCCTTTCATCTCAAATCTTTGCAATACATCTCACAACCTGCATCTCCAGGATTACATTATCCTTACTTGCAGTACATAGAGCATCTACAGGTGCCAGTGTGAAACAGAGAAGAGACAAAGGGTTGCAGTTAAGAGCAGGTGGCGGCGATTGGCACAGAGTAAATGACACGGTGGAGACCTCCATTGCTATGTATGCTGTGTTTAAACTAATTGTCACATATCATGTGACAGATCATTAAAAACCTTTTAACCAAAGTTTAAAACAAAGATATAACGTAGCGAATGCCTCTTTAAAGCATTAGGAAGAATGGGATGTATGGGTTTCGAAAAACACTCAAATCAGATAGAAACTGTTAATAAACATTTTAAAGTGACTTACTTGAGGGAGAACTGTTCGATGGTGGCGTTGGGCATCAGGTAGAGGAAGATGGTGAGGGTCTCGCCAGGCTTCAGGGGCTTCTCGGGCAGCCTGAGGAACATGTTCTTGTCCAGCTGTTTATCCACCAGCTGCTGCTCCTGGCTGGCCTGGTAGAGGCTGATGCTGCCGATGCGCAGCAGGGGGTGCTGTGACAGAGGCTCCCCTCTGGAGCCACCCCGGTGGCCCAGGCCCTCCATGCACTCCCCCTCCACGTTGGGCTCGTGCAGGGTGTAGTAAAGCTCCGCCTGCAGGGTCTCGCTGGTGAGTCCGTCCAGGAGCCCCTCGCCGGAGCCTTTCCTCCGGCCCAGCGGGGCCATGTGGGTGTTGAACCAGGCCGGCGGCAGGTCCAGCTGGGCCAGGCACTGGGCCAGGTTCCCCTTCATGCGGCAGGAGGTCTTGATCTCGCGGACGTCGCGGAAGGCGTGGAGCCGCACGCAGGGCAGCCGGTCCTGGGCCTTGAAGTCGTCCCAGTCGCGCCCGGCGATGTAGAAGAACACCTGGACCGTGGGGTTGTTGGAGAACACCCTGGCCTGGACGATGAACGCCCTCACCTTCCAGTTGACCGTCAGCTGACCGGGGATGTCCAGCGGGCTGGCCGGCTGGAGCAGCTCCTTGGAGAGGGCCTGGTCCCGGGAGAAAGGTCCGAAGGTTATGTTGATGGCCGGGAGGTCCTTGGTCTGGAAGACCACGAAGCTCTCAGAGCGCTGCAGCGGGTGTCCCGCGTTGTGGGGAGGGCTCACGCCGCCGGTCCTGCCGCCGCCGCCGCCGCCGAAAACAGGTCCGGTGCTCTGGACCTCCTGGAGGAAGAAGGCCAGCTGGGCGTTGGACAGCTTGAAGTTGACGGGGAGGTAGACGTTAGGAGGGGAGGGGTTGGCCGTCGCCACGGAGGAGCTGAGGAGGACATCAGAGCTGGTGGGCGAGATTCTACCTGCAAGCGCTGGGGGGGGGTGAAAAAACATGAGGACAAGAAAAGCAAAAAAAAAAAAAAAAAAAAAGGGTTAGACAAGAGGTCTGACATCGCAGTCTTTACACCCTTACATGTTTAAGCTTTAAAAAGGTACACTATTGTAAAGCCGGAGAACCCCGATAAATAAGTAAAATCGAAAGAAGTATGGGCATACTGAAACATGGTGGAGAGGGAGAGAGAGAGAGAGAGAGAGAGAGAGAGAGAGAGAGAGAGAGACAGAGAGACAGAGAGACAGAGAGACAGAGGCAGAACGGGAGATGAATTAGACGCAGACACATAGGTCAACTTTTCTCATTTGGACGCGGATGGAAAGAGGGGGTGGGACGGAACATAAGGTCAAGACACACACTAATCAGCTCATAACTGTCCGAGACATGACAAGTGTCAAAAGGTTGTGCTATGACATGGAACGTGTTGCGGGTATCTACAAGTTGCCTGGAAAAAAACGATGACGTTCAGCTTGAACGTGGCCACAAGCGGAATCCAGCTTTTATTTACCTGTTCAATAAGACAGCGTCTGCGATTGATCAAGTTGTACAACAAGTATACAACACCCCTTGGGGCCACCCTTAGATTTGAATACACGTATAACAAGCGTCAAAAACAAATCACCCTTCAAAAGCCCTTGATTGGTACACAGACTTGTGTATATATAAACACAACAGAATATACCACCGAACATTAAAATTAATATCGCAAATCAGAGTGGGAGTACTCCCACGGCTCAGAAAAAGGGAAACCATGACAAAAAAGAAAGATTAAGTGAAGGTGACATACTTATGAAAATTACCCAAAACTGAAGACAAAAATAGGTTTGCCTGTTCCCACAGCCCAACTCATTGATAAAAAGTCCCATATTCCAAATGGTTGTATCATTGAAGTTGTTTCCTTTCACTTGGTGAGTAAAAAAAAAAAAAAAAAAAAAGAATAATCACAGAAGCAGAAACACAGAACGATCCCAAATCCAAAAGTAAAGTAAGGAAAAATTAAACGCTAAAGACTTCTTCAAAAGTTGTGCTCTCTTCTCCTTTCCGGAACATTGTATCCATTGAAACGCGGCGCAGAGACAAAAGTGAACCCGGGAGTCGGTGGGGGTAAAAGCAGCCGCATGACAATTCCATCAGTGGCTGTAGCTTCCCGGCTACAAAGACCTCCGCTACACTCCCTCCAGGTTGTGTTCCGCAATCGCTTTTGTACTCCCCTTCCTCCGGGGCGGGCGGGGGGGGGGGGGGGGGGAGAAATTTTATAACCACGCCCCGGTTAACGCGTGGGTTGAGTGCGCAGGGGGGCCGGTTGGAAATGGTTGTCGCAACAGGGGGGCCGGGTGTTTGTGGGTGTGTGGGGGTTGG
>JAOPJO010000139.1:13027275-13044527 GCA_027123675.1 Molva macrophthalma | reverse complement strand
TGTTTGTGTGTGTGTGTGTGTGTGTGTGTGTGTGTGTGTGTGTGTGTGTGTGTGTGTGTGTGTGTGTGTGTGTGACTGCCCCCCCCCCCTCGCAACAACCTCAATAGCAAACATTCGGGACAAAAGACGAAGCCAGAGCCTTGGAAACATTCCACACTAGGAAAGAACGTTTTTTTTTCTCGAGCCATGGGAAAGTCTTATCCCCCGGATAAGTATCTGTGCCTAGAAAAGTGAACATTCTTTTAATCTCTTCAGCTATTTCTTTCACGTCTTCACGTGGCCACACAGATTAGTTTGAAAAGATCAACGAGTAACGCATCCTGAAAAAAATGTCTCCCTTCTTTACCTCTCCATTGCAAACCACCACGTGTAGAGCGAATACTAATAAGCTTGTAGCTAATGCAGCAACAACACTCCTCCTCATGTCACAAATATTAATTATGCAAGCTTATGCTAATTACTATGTTGCTAATGAAGTAACAATACACGTTGTCTTTGTCATTATAGGCTTTTAGGCGTATATTAGCACTAGCCCTGGCCATTGTCGCTATACAATATTTATATAACTTTATAGGAATTTAACAATCAATTAAAAACATTTTATTATCAAATCTAAAATACATAAATAAGGACATAATGTATAATGAATTACAAGAATTTTGTTGGGATATAGTTTTAACGTACAAACATAAAAGATATGCAGCATTTGAGTAGCCTCTAGGTCACTGTGCTCTGTTGGCTGTTTGTGCCTGAATATATCAACAACACGATAACACCACAAATCACAGATGTACAGACTCATTTTGGAAGTGAAAATGTGTAGTTACTTTTAATTGGGTATTCAATTCATTTAAGTTATGTAACAATTCATCCAACTCTATATGCTTACAATAACATGTCCTTATGTGCCTAGGATGATCTATCATAGCAACAACCACAAGTAAAATAAGATAAAGTAAATACCAATTATAATAGGCTTGTTCATATCAGAGTTTGGGGTGAGAGCTCACATTTTTTTTGCTTCTTGTTCCTGCACTCATGGTACTGTGGCTGCATGGAGGCAATGAGCAGAATTATTGTTGATGGCGTATTTTAACAAAAAACTGTTAAAGCCACTCTTTACATCCTTTGGTCACTGTGCACTCCATTTATGCCGACTACTATAGATTATATTAGTGCTAATGTGTTTCGTGTCTGGCAGCATAGTGGCAAGGGTGTTCGACTCCCAGTCAAAAGCTACTGGGTTGGATCCCAATTTTCCGCAGACCTGCCTCTAGGCAAGATGTGCCTGAACCCCTGCCTGCTCCTCAAGGACACGAAGCTGCACTCACTCAAGGTGACTTTGGATAAACGCATCTAGTAAATGTTAACGTAAATGTCCCTATGAATATTGGAACTGAAATTGAGTTGGGGGTGCAGCCCATCACATCCCATGGGGAGCTCCAGCTCCAGTCCCAGGTCTACCGTCACCACCAACCCAAAAGAGAAGCGAGAGAGGGAGACTGGCGGACCAGACACGCAGATGGGCTCCAGCATGGAAACCCTATCGCTTCGCTGCTCCACCCCTGCTCGGGCTATTAGTCCTCAGGGCCATATTGAGTCGAATGCACTTCCTGTCGTGCTCAACGTTATATGAACCATCTGTTGCCTATGGGGTGTGTGGGGTTACCTCTCTAAGACCTCCATTCCTTTCATTAGTGGACTAGCTCTAATGGCAATTAACACAATTATGGGGCAAGGCTGGAGTCTAAAGTTCTTAATTTAGAACGTTGGTAGGCGGATCAGTAAAGGCCAGGTTAAAGGCTGAGAAAAGATAATAACTTTAAAATGGAGACAAACAAGAGAAGATTGAACTTAATGTCGTTGACGATTTTTATTGTCTCAACCAACGCTTAACTAACTTGAACTATGATGACTGATGAATGACTGTACTGAAGCTGAGGGGCCATTCAAAATGGGTAGTGTTCGTAGGTAAAAGCTTCATGATGATGGGTCTAATTATCCCGCGCCAAAGAGGAAACGTAAAAACTAAGATGACTTGACTGTATAGATTATTTTGCACAACTTTGGTCACTGTGGTACGCTGCATCGATGTACCCGGTCTTCAAGTAAAATGTCAGTCAAATACGAATACAATGTGAGTAAAAGTACAAGCGGATAGGGCAAGACAGGGAGAGTGGGGGATAGAGCGAGGGAGAGAGAGTGGGAGAGAGAGAGAGCAAGCAAGCAACCCTAATGAACCTAGATTTAACCCACTTTCAGTTCCATCGTTTACATTGCGCTAAATATCAATACCCTGGTATTAAGGCTGAATTAAGTCTTTGCCTCTCACATTCACCACATAATAATGATAATAGAAATGCTAGCACCCTTAGTATGCAGTTTAGTTTCATGGTATTTTTTTTATAAAATTGGAGTTAGCAAATGCAACTAATCAACTTTTTCCCTTTAACTTTCATTTCAGATGTCTACATTTACATCCGTGCTTTGCCAAGACTCAAGTAAAGACCCATGATATAAAATGGCTTGCATTAGCGTTCAATTAACTGTGAACTCAACACAAAGTGCAGATGAAAAGATATCGTAGCCTGGGGAACAAAACCAAATGAGCACACTGGTGGATTTGCTCCTATTTTTGCCGATCTCAGAGGAAACTATTTCTATCTTTGTGAATCTCAGTTTACGTGCAGGTTGGGACTGGATCGTTACAGGTACCCACCGAAAAAAGTAAAACAAAAAAATATATTATTTCTAATATTGAATAACATGAGGAACTGTTGTTCCTTCCACAAAGAAAGGAACATTTAACTTTCGAGCATATTTGGTCTTATAGAGTTAAACCAAAATCGGATTTGAGATATCCACACAGGCTTGGTTTGTGCAGATAGAGCAGTGACTCAGAATGCTGCTGAAATTCTGCTGACCAAAACAATGGCACGACTCGGTGACTTATTTTAATGGGCTTTTGAAGAAGTCTATGCCACCAAAGGTAAATATAATAAAAATCGTTTTGCTTTACACCAGCCTTAGTCTTTATTACAGCCTTTATGGTACAAAGGAGACCAGCAAAGTCATCACTATGTGTGAAATCTCTTCTGTACTCATTTTCAGCACTCCCTTAATTCACAGAGGAATTAGATATGGTCATCATTTGGTCATCACTAGCTCTGATGAGCAAACCAAATGTCTGCCAAATGGCTGTGTTTGCCATCAAATATTTACCAACAAAACATGCAGTTCAAAACAGTTCAAATACCTCTTTAAATACCTCTTTCTGAGTCCCTGCTGTATAGAAAAAATACTAACATATTACGATCACATTAATATTCTCTTTAATCATGAAAGGGCCATCTGGAGCAGAATGCAACTGTCCAAGTCTGTGGACAGCTCAGAGACCTGATCACGTGAACTTTCATACTAACTGGGTTGTGCACAGTTCTTGGGCCCGATGACTGGGACTAATAAAGTGCCAATCAAGTCGAAGGGTTACTGGCCCTCTGCCCCTTTACAGTGCATGGTTGATTTAGTGATTAAAAGGCCATCCTCAGAAATAGAATAGACAATTTAACACAGGCACTTCACCTCACTTTTACTTAGAGAGTCACAAAGGAAAGAGTGCTGAAGAAAAGACAGCCAGAACTCCACCGTTGAAGTATAGTGCTGCCAATTACGAGGTAGTAGAGGTGTAGCCCAGACCACACTAGTGGTAGCAGTAGCCATAGTAGAACAGGTGATCATAATGTTTGGAGCCTTGTGTGTAGCATAGAATCCACCACATTTTTAGTCAGCTGTGACACAATGATTGGATTGGTCAAACCCATTTGTGGACATTATGTTTTAGGAGTATTTGAGGAGTATTGATGTTTTGTGCAATACTTACAAATGCAAAGTATCACCTTTCAGGAGTATGCAGATAATGTTTATCTGCTTCTGTCTATTTTGCAGAGTCAAAGGGCTTTCCAAGCCCACATTTCACTACAGAAAACAAAACAATGGGTGACAAGAGAGCTGCCCAAATTATGAAGAATCACAGTTTCACAGTTTAAATATGGAATTCAACTTCACTGGCCTTATTTTGCGGTATGGTGATAATCATATTCCAACTCACTCAGTGCTAGTCCATGTCTGTTAGTTTTTTCCAACACATTTGTAATGAACTGGAAGCCAATGCAAAGTTGCCATAACAGTAACTTTGTAGTTTTAGTTTGTATTCTGGCAACTGCATGCTGCACCAAGAAGAGGCTTTCAGTGGACATCATCGGAGGCCAGAGAGCAGCACATTGCTCGACAGTCCACTAGCCCTGGCATCTTGTCACCAAGGTATAAATTACAGACTCTGAATCAGTCATGGGTGAAATCGGCTGTATTTCTTGCAGTATTGCAGAGACAGAAGAATGCAGAATGATAACTGGAACAGGACAGTCAGGCGAATGCGGTAAAACAATAACAAAATAAGGATTGAATTAGAAGAAAAAGCGAGGACTCGTGCCGGTATCACTGTGTGTTTTGCCTCGCTTCTCCGCCCCCCCACCCCTCTTCTATCCATCTTTTGTACTCATGCTGTCAAACATCGGCTCGTAGGCATAGCTACTGCATGCATGACTAGAATGTATTGATGAAAAGATGCAAATGCCCTGTGGGCTGGCTGCACAATCTGTGCTGCAATACGATCCAGGGTCTGACGTGATCCATAGAACTCTAGACAACACCAAGTCCCAGAGGTAATGGGCCTTTTGTGGTAGACCCGGGGCCTTAATGTCCAGTCCCCGCCACCCCCGCACCCTATCCAATGTGTACCCTTACTATATGCATCGCACTTGAGGATTCTAAAACTAGGAGGAGTCCACAGCAGGTCAAAACCTTTGTCCATTGATGTGTGGATGGATTTGAATGATTTTGTGTTTTTATGGACTATTACAGACTTATAGGCCAATCGCTGGTCTCAGGCTGATGGCTATTCGAGATGTGCTTCTCCGTTAAGTTATGAGCAAATCCGGGGGAAAGATAATGCTAAGAAATTAATGATTTTATTTGAAAAGGACTTATATTTTTACTACACCTCTATTTTATATAATTATCTTGACTAATTTAAGTCAATGATTTGGCATTGAGTAGTAATGCTGATGCATGTATATATCCTACAGTTTATGTATCCTCTTTTCATAGCTAATGTTTAGAGTTATCAACTCAGAGTTCTGACTGCGTGACCTCTTGCATTTCTGATTATTTCACTTGACTTTGTTAGTTTTAGCTTTAAAATAATTGATTGTAATTTTCTGATTCAAATTAGTACTACATTATGGTGATTTGCAATTTATATCTTAACCATTAAAAACAAAAACAACAATTACGTTGAAATGCTGCCAGAAAGTATTATTAAACTCGTTATAACAGCCCATCTGTACAATAAAGATAATTAATCTGCATCTTGTATTTCCATATACATGACGACGTTCAGAGTATAAACAATATATATAGTTATAAGTCAATGCAATGCACACAATAATGCTTGGAATAAATTATTTTATACTGAATTACATTCTGTGCCTTTTATCTCAGCTAATAAAGACAAACAATTCCAGCTTTCTTTTTTTTTTCCTGGTTGGTTAACCGTATGACCGTAACCCTGTTGCACAACAAAATTTCAAAACGTGCTTCATCATAGACCACGGTTATTTGAAACATTTTGGGATGTGGGATCTTTTTTCAGCCCATCTGCCATTCAGTTGTTAGTATTAAATGTATCCATTACCATAGGAAAGTCATTATGTCCTTATCGCCTCAACACCTTTTCCGTTGTGCTGAGCTAAAGACGCCATGTTCCCAATGCATAGCCAAATACAAAAAGTACAAATAAAACACCTCCACGATATAATATTTTTATCAGAATTCGTGGATGATGATCAGCCAAAGTCAGCTAACCTTTTGTCTGAAGGAAAACACATTAAATGTTTTTAACAATGAAAAAGAGACCTGTTTTTGGCTTGGGGATAAAGGGGCTCTTGATAGGGCAAATAGGATCAGTCTGTAGACACAGCACTCTGCCTGTAGGGGGGAGATGATGAATTTCCTTTCTGCTCTTAGTTTCCTCTCCCTCTGATCATTACACTTTGTTGCTTATGGCAACATATGTAATGTTCTGCCCCATCACTGACCTTGCTTTTCTTGTACACATTTCATTATCTCACGTTTATTTATTTTCTCCTATTTTGTATTTCATTTTACGTAAGGGGAATGTGAAGCGAGACAGAATGCATGCGCTTCCAAGAATAATTTGGTTCACACCTTAATGACGCTCAGATCATTATTCCAATACTACACTGAGGCAGTGTAGTACACTGCCTCAGTGTCTTACAGCTCATCATACACCTACAGAACACACGCCACGCTGGGCCCTGGTACAAAACTCGCAAATAGAGATCTCCTCAATCTAAAGCATCGACACAATTGTACGTACCGAGCGTAGCTCGTGCATTGCCAAAAAGCCAACCCCCCCCCCCCTCCCCCCTGCAACTGCCACCACAGGTTTTATTTTCCCATTGCAAGCTCCCATTCATGTATCCGTTAATAGTTGTGCAGCTTTACCTGAACAATTCCTAATATTTAGCATGCTTATTATTTGTATTTTTTACTATTCTTCCCAAACTTCCCTGCTCAATTCCTCCTCCTACATACTTTATGCTTGAACAATAACTCAAACTAAACTGTATACTATCTTACTGTCCAAACTTTTATGGAATGCCTCTTTTTAAGTATACACATGGGATATTGTTCTGGGTTCTAGAATTGTTAGAGTGTACAAAATAAAAACTATCAAAATCTGTAAACTGTCACTACTACATATACATCAAAATGTTGAGCTCCTTGCAGTGACTGCTCATCCCAAATTTCCAACCCTCTAAGCAATGGTGTTAATAGTTTTTACAAGAGATCATATTAAATATTATCCACATACACACACATTGAAATCTAGTTCAGTGTAGAACTAAACAGCAGTTTCAAAAATAACAATTCTCTCACAAGGCTAAAATGATTCTTTCCAAACTTCCATACACAGCTCCTCCTTCATACCTCCATACAATCACTCAAAACATATTTATACTTTTTATACTTTTTTAATTATTACACTTTCATATCAAGAACACCCAGGCAACCACCTAGAGCAACCAACAAAAACACCCTAGCAACCACCTAGCAGTACACACTAGACACCATCTAAATCATCTGGGCAACCTAGCACATACCTAGAAAACCACATAGAACGTCATAGAGCCATCCTAGCAACCACCTAGAACACCCTAGCAAACACGGCAACCACCTAGAGCACCCCAGCAACTATCCAAAATACCCAAGAAGCCAACATGCAACACCCTAGCAGACACAATAAAACCACAGCACTCCTTCACTTAACAAAACACATTTTGAATATACCAGGTACTAAAAACCTTATTTGCAGCAAGCTGCACACCATTTCATCTGAAATTGTACTTTTTGTAGTTCTGGACTGACCCTAGGGGAACCATGAATTGTCTAACAAAAGATTAAATAAATGTAAATTTCATTCTCACCTTCCTTGTTTGTGTGAGACATGCAAGATCATTCTTCAAAGGCTCCTAATAATATGAAAGTACACATAATGAAACTAAAAGTAATAGCAATATTGGGTGTATTGTAATGAGCTCCATTGTATGTAACCTCCGCCCCCCCCCCCCTTGTGACATTTAGAGGCACGGTGTCAATGAACAGCGCCTTTGCGCTTCTGGGGAAGGGGAAAGGAAAAGCTTTGTTTCAAACTCCTGCATATGACTGTCACTATTAATAACATATCTTTTAGTGGTGCAGTTCCCATGGTGATGGGTTACCTAACTCCTTGTCAAATCACCATACCAACAAACTAAAACAAGGATGTAGGAAGTAAGTTCCAACGCAAGGCAGGCAAGTTGTTGGTCTTGAGTTTGATGTAGCTTTCCTTCTTTTTCTTTTCTTTTTTGTACTGATTGAAACACCACTGCATAAATTTAGTTTTACCAATCTACACTAACATGGAGAATCTTTATTCAATTGTTTGCATGGACCGTAGACAGGTTAAACCCAGTCAGTGCATATAAAAAAGCAACAAAATGACTAGAATATAAAAAAAGCTAACAAAATAAATTCAGTGTATGTTTCTGTGATTTCAGTATTTGCTTTGTCTGTATTGACAAGCCATTAATTGAGATCACTTGATTTTACAGGTACAAAAACAATCCAGTTACAGTAGTCATATTGGTTGTATTGGACCTAGGCTGTGTATTAACGAGACTAGTTCATTGTCTCCATACAATAGATGGATATCATGGCATTGAAGTTCTAAGCCTTGGTGTACATGTGTAATTTCAAGATGCTCGTAATCAAAGGACCTCAATTTGATCAAGGTACTGCTCTTACTAAGAGGGGATCACATGTACTTTTTCTAAACTGAATTGTAAGCAGGAATTGCTCACACAAAAGCTTCACAGGGTGTTTAAACAAATCGCAATATAATTAAATGCAAACACAATGAGTTGTATTTTGACTGTACATGAATATTTTTAAATTAAAAAGTAACAATTACAATTTTGCAACAGGGCGATACTTAAATATTATTTCTGAATATTTTGCTACACCGCCAATATGTAAACAAAGTACCTACGCTCCCTTTTTTTCTGCTTTTTCTGTATTTGTATTTCGAGATACTTGAACATGATGTTCATGAACTCACCGGGTGAAATTCCTTGCATTTGGTCGCCATGGGGACAAGGAGCAACAAAGGGGCGGGTCAGCACTTGGGTCTGAGTGCTGAGTGCCGTCTGCGCACCACTCTGTCACACAAACATCAGTGAGGGAATGACATGTAGCGTAGGACCACAGGTGGGTCTGTGCTACATGTGACCTGGGTCACTACGAGGTGCATTGCCTACACGGTTAGCGCACTAGCAGGTCAAAGAGGTTAAAGTAATTGGCGTCCACCTGCGCTGTGCAATGTGCAGCATTCTCTACTAACCGACAAGCCCATCGGTGGAAAGTTATCAACGCCGTCGGATCATTCGCTTGACACTGAAAGGATGACGTGTTGGCTTTGGTAACCTCTGTGGTTCTGTGGTTCCTGTGGAACTTCTACTGAGACTACTTTTGCTGCACATCCACCCACCTCCTTCTTAACCTATGCGAGAGAGTACTCTGTGGTGTTTGCACTCTGGGGTTGAACATGAAAACTGAACTGAGATTACTTTTTTTGGCGGGTAATTTCCTCTAAAAAAAAAACAGAAGAGTTTGTGACTGTGACATCGAGGATGCAAGCAACCTGGCATTCCAACCACAGATAATATTGATTAGACCGTTTGGGGGGGGGAGCCTCTAAGTACTCCTATGATCGCAAATCAAATCCTGTGGATTTTTTACTTAGTTTTACTTAGAAAGAATCAAATCACTGCATCATTGAAATGCTATTTGGGGAATTTTTGCACATAAGACTTCTTTGTATCCGTCATCGTGTCATACAATTCAAACACAACCAGCACCTCTAAGGGGGCTAAGCCACAATGAATGAATACTATCAACATACTTAAAAAGGCTAAATATACTGTATACATGATAAGCTTATTTGAGCACATACCTTGCATATCCAATGGTTAACTAGTTCAAGCTCTGAAGATGGTGCCATATGCCATAACTGTAATATATATATATATATATATATATATATAGCAGAACTTATTCTAATCAGGAAAGATACCTTTGAGGACTGATACCTTTCAGGATTGATTTTAGGACCTTTTATGACTGGTACCTTTCACAATAGTTTGGCCAAGATACACTGGTTTGATATATTTTAGCTTAATGACTCCTACAATTTTAAATATAGTAATCAGTCCTGGAACTGTAAAATCCTGTCCAAGTACATTTGCATTCACTAAATGGAATATCAGCATATAAAGGAAAAGAATCCCCAAAATAATGTACCTCATTTACAAAATCTTTTTATCACCAGAAAGTTTGTATATGTGCTAGCTCTTCTACAGCATTTAGTGTGACTATTGAAATGTTGAACAGATTGAATTGGAGTTCAGACGACAGATTTGCACCTATAATAGCATGTGCAAATTGCCTTTTTGAACGATTCCTAACTTTTGTAGTTATTTAAAGAAAAACTTCTATCTTTCTATAATTAATATCTTTCATATCATATTAATACATCCAAGAATATTTTAAATATATACGATCATTGCTTTTGGCTTCATTTTCAGTTTTTAATGAAACAATAATTTAACATAGGAGTATTATCATTCCTACTGTACATAAAATCTGTGTCAAATATTGAATACTTGTATTGATGTACATTTTTACTCTATAGTCACTGGAAGATATATATGATAACCATGCGGGACTTGTGGAAAAATGAAAAAAAGGAAAAAGAATAAGACGATGCACATCAAACCAGGTGTGTAAAAGGAAAACAATTCAAAGTCACTGACCAAGAATGATTTCTCAATCTCTCTTTAGCGATATATGGCAGGCGGGAAAACAAAACAAGCAGGAAATGTAATATTTAGGGACCCCTTAATAGAGGAGAATGTTTTATTGATTGAGTTAGAATAAAATAACAATAGAGTCTGGTATTCACTCAGAAGTGTGTATAGAGTGTTCCATAGCTGGAGGACCGAAGCAGCCACAGAAAGCCCGGCGAAGCCTCTGGAGCCATTTTGCTGCTACGCTACGCAGGCTAAGGTTAACACGCTGCTCTTGAAGCTAATGGAATTCACCGGAGCACACCACTTATGGTGTGCTCATGTATGGGTCAGTATTCACTATCTGGGGACATATTATGGCATGGGGTCTGAAAAATGAATAGGGGAAACAGTAAAGAGGCAGCCCATTTAGGGATCAAATGGCTGAGAGACAGGAAAAGAATAGGTGGAAGAGACAGAGTTGAACAGTGCTAACGCGCATGCTATTTAAGTGGATGCTGTGCGCGCTATATTGGAACATTGTTCTTGTGGAAGTTGCAAGGGAATAGGCATGTGGTTTTGTGTCCAGGCCATTAAATACTAGCGCTGGCAGTAGCAAGATGCTACACAGGAGACTGCAGTGATCCTAATAGTTACTTTAAGGAGAAATGGCCTTTAGTATTGTGAAGCATCGGGACCTTCCTGGCCAGGAAATGACACATTAGTAATGAAACCGACCAAAGATGTCAATGTTGTTGTCAGTTCACAGCAGTTGTGTGACTTGAAGGATGTAGGACGTTTTCTTCCTATTAAATGGTTTGTTTATTCGTTTTTTCGTAACAGCACTGTTGAGGAAATAAGTCTTTGAGGAAATAAATCTGAAGGATGCATAGAGCAGGCCACAGCCACTCGATGACTCTGTGGGTGCTTTTAATGTTACTAAAGATTTTGTGGGCTTCATTGAGACAATAGAGACAAATTGGCTGTCTAGGTTTTGCCATGCTATGTACACTGTGCTGATCCACTTGTCTGAGTTCCTGAATGGGCTGGCCAATAATTGGTTCCCGAAACTAGAGCGCCTGCCACATGGCTAAACATTTCAAAGACTTTGAGAAATGTGTAACAAATGCGCTCTCTTTTTCCTGAACACAGGTCTACCTCCCAAGGCCACTATGAAAGGCATTCAACACAAAGTGCACCAAGTTCTGTCAAAAGGTTTTCACCGCCAGGAAAGCACTATCAAATAACTCGCTCTCATTCAGGATGATAAGACATCAAACTGTGAGATTAGTGCTGTGAGTGCAGAAATGTTTTTACTTCCCTCACAAATTCAACAGCTCCTTCCAGGAAGGTCTCAGCAAGAGAACAGTTCACCAGGGACAGAACAAGTGGTCTGGCCAGGGAGAAATGGTCGGGAGCGTATGAAGTGATGACAACGTGGTGTCCGTAACCTAGATATAACAGGTACTTTATAGGTACATATTGCAGTACATTGCAGAACATATGGGCTACATGCTGTGTCATGGAATCAAGACTCGGCCAAGCGTAGTACATTGTGGTACATATGCAGGGATATGGAATCCCGTCATTTCACTAATACGCCATACATCCCCTTGCATCTTCATTTTAGGAGTCTACACTAAAGTTCTGCGGCGTAACCATGTCTAGCGGAATGGTTATTCACTCCAAACAAAAACCAAACAAACCACACAAATTTGAAATCTTTTTTTTCCTTCCTTCCAGTCGTCGGGTGAGACAGAGAAGAAAAGGTCTCGGAGGAAGCGGCGGTGCCTTCAGCTGTGACATTAGCGCGCAGAGAAGGAGATAGCATACTGACAAGTTTCGGTGTAGCCCAGGTTCAGCCAAACAGCTGGAGGAGTCTGCCTCACTTTGCCCTCCCAACCCCCAACACAACAGGAGAGCGGGGCCCACGCTTCTCCTGCCGTCTGCGCAGAACAGGTGGGAACAAGAGACAGGCTGCTGGTTGGAATTACAGAATACAGCTCCCTGTTAGCTCCCACAGAGCTACTTGGAAGCAGGGCTAAAGGGACGGGTAAGCACATTAATCTTGTATGAAAAACAGCATCAAACAAGCGCCAAGGTTTTTAAGTGAGTGTAGATGGGGTGAGCTACAGAAGATTGGAAGGTATATAAGTTCATTGGTTTAAATATAAATCATAGTTTGAGACAACACACATGCGCTACATGCAAGACTGTGATAAAGTAGGCTTAACAAGTTGTTGAGTTACATCAAATAATAAAGACGACCGCTGTGTAGACCAATCACAAGGACATCCCCTCAGCACCCACAGTCAGATCATTTATTTGACACCCTGCTATCTTTCTCACTGTTTTCTGCCTACATTTGCTCTATTCTGCATTTTCCTAGAACTTTCTAAATCCCACACCATACATAATGTTAGCACTGATTTGATACCCGCCATCTTCAAAGACGTTAGCTAATGAGGCGCCTCCGTAGAGCAGCAGCTGACAGCTTCATTTTGGAAAAGAAAGGTATGGGAGTTGGTGAGGAGTAAATTCCTTTTTCTATTTCTTTGGACTGTTGGCCTTTTTCACCTGGGCACCATCTTGGTTCTCAACTTTTAGTGTTTAGAACCAAGATGGCGGTAGCTGAGAGAGACAGCTGAGGTGGCATGATAGGGGATTAAGGCACACTGCTCTGGAATGTACACTTTGCCTTCTAGTGGATGGGAATGGTTTAATGAACATTTGGTATGCATACAAATTTAAATATCAAATTAAGTAATGTGTCTAAGCCCTATTTTTAAACAACCATGACCTAATAAATATCCATATATATTGTAAATAATATGCTTTATTATAATTTGAATAGCACTTCTTATCATGTAGATTCCTTTTAATATTTTTTTTAACTAATGACCCCTGAAAAGGCACATCGTTTGTGGCAGTACCCATGTGCTAATTACCACCTGACACACAAGCAACATTGAGTGGAAATTTGCATAATTGAGACACAGCTTCAAATTCTGAAAAAAAACCGTCAGATTGCTCTCATTTGGCTGTGAAACCAAACACAAACAACATCTTCAGCTTTTTCACACATTCCACAACAGTGAAGGAGGAGATGAGGAAAGGAGCAAAGGGAACAGATTTGATTTGATATTGTTATTGATCCCGTGGGGAAATTCAACCTCTGCATTTAACCCATCCTAGCTAGGAGCGAAGAGCGGTGGGCTGCCACAGGGTAGCACCGGGAACCCACTCCAGATCTAGTGCCTTGCCTTGCTTATGGGCAGGATTGTTAACTTGATGCTTGTTTGTGATACAGAGATACAGAGGAAACGAAAATAACCAGTGGAAAAAAAGGTATGCTGTTCCATCTGCAACAACTGGAAGCTCCCATAAAAGATTATTCCAGGAAGCAGCAAGGTTTTCAAACTCAAAGCCTACCCTTCAAACACATAAAGTGGAGCCAATGTCAAGAGTCTGTGCCACAGAAAAACAAGAAAAAAATATGGATTCTTAACACTATAGGCACAGGCACTAAGTGTTGAAAAGAAGTGGCATTAGTCAATGGATAGAAGGTAGTGTTAAAGTTAAAATTGGAGAACGAAAAGGAGATTGTCGGAGGGTGTTAATATGAGCGAGATAGAAGAAAAAAGCGAGGTATAAAGTAAGAAATGTTTCCAATAGACCTCGAGACACTATGAGGCAACCGTGCAGACAGACCTTCAATGGAACATTTTTATAAGATAAGATATCATGTTTAATTTCTGTCACAAACAAACACCTACATACATAATAAACATTCTACTGTAAAAAAACATGTGGTGGGGTTCGATGGCTTTATTCCTGTATGTAGTTTTAAATGCAGTATTTAGCACATTATAACCTCTCATTATTAACCATCAAACGGTAAATTGATGGTTTAAACTTTGCCACTGATTCTCAGGCCCCAAATCCTGTTTACGACTCTCAATTCTACGCACACCTTCAGACGCAGCTGTCCGGTCTCAATAAAGTGACGGACCCTTTATGTTGTTGCTTAATTCCTAAACTAAGTCTCATCATTAGCGTCGCAGACAAATATATATATATATATAGTTCCCTTCCTCGCACACCTCCGCATCTTTAGCGCTTTAGCTGAGGTGCATGTTTGAATGCCAAGGCATTCAGACGCCAGACTCCTAATTAACGGTGCAAATCTCTCTGACCAATTTCCATCCACACACACCAAGTGCCATCCCACACAGACTTGTGCACAAAGTGGTTCGATGCTGTTCAATTCTTGAGCACGGGCATCCTCCATCGTTTCCATTTAGTTGAGATGCACACAACACACGACCCTGTGCAACGCGATAATATTTGACAGACTTTTATAGATATACCCAGGTTTAAGAGAATGCATCATATTCTTCCAGTTTTACAGATGAGGTTGGTGGAGCTCAGCCTTCCAACTGCGTTCAGCCAAAATGTGTTTACCCCTTATCTTCATACATCTTTGAAGCCCTAATCTCACTCATTTCCAAGCTGTCTGTCAATGTTGCCTGACAGCATAAAAATGAAACCCCAAATTTGCAGAATGTTGGGGTTTGTTCTACACTTCCTGTCTGTGTGCTGGGAGCGATCCCAGCCGCGGTTCTTACTAAATGACGGTTCCCAGAGGGGCCCACCGCTGTAGGCTCTGAAGGACCGCTGGCACACACACGCTCCCCTCTCAGCCACTCCCACGCCATCCCCCTAGCATTCTTCAAAATTGTGGTGACGTTCCCCGTTGTTGTTGTTGTTGTCTTCGTCGTTGTTGTTGCATCCACTCTCGTTAAGTGCGGCGTCTGCAAGCCTCTCTGTGGCGGAGCTGAGGGTTCACGTTTTGTGTGCTTCTGTCAATTCATATCCGTTGGAAGAAAGAGGCGAGCGTCTCGCCTCTTTCAAGACCGTTTTTTTTGGAGGGAGACTGCAGAAGTCTCTCATCAAAATGAATTATGGTCTGTTCATTGTGGTTGCTTTCATGTGAATCATTTCGATAACAACAAAAATGGTTGCATTGACAATTAGAAAATATCCTCAGGGCACAAAGCTTAATTCAATTAAATAGTATTCTTTGTAAAAATATTTCATAATGCTTCTAATATTTTAAAAGTGTATATTTTGTTTAGTGCTTAGTTTATTATTGAAAAGCGCACAGATCACTCAAATGTTTTGATATACACATACTGTGTGTAAAAATATTTTGTAGCAAAAACCAGTGATGACAACCATAAGCTGCCAACCATAAGATTTTGATGACTAATTATTGCATTATAATATGCTTCCTCACAAGAAGAGCATAATGCTACCAGCTCATGAATAGATGTTTTAATAAATTATTCCATTAGCAAACCTGTTAGGCCCAATGGGGACATTAAGCGTTCTCTTGTTGACGTGGAAACGCTTTTGATCACACCTAGAATCTGTTAATAATATTGTGTGTTTAAAACACATCAACACAAAAGCTAATTAATCGCCTCTGTTTAGTTTCCTCCGTGCCTGTGCTAGGTTGAAATTATGCTTTGACATTGTACAAAGATACATCTGTCGCATAATCCATAATCACAATACGGATTGCTCTATTGGGTATTAATGCTAAAATATGAAAATTGAGTGTAGTGCCCGCTAGACAACCAATGGGCTGTGAAAAAATAAAAAATGAGTGTTTGGCTTTCACACTTAAAAGGCTTTGCATATATATGCAGCTCTCATTGTTGATACCCAGCGGCATTGCACCATTCAAATTGGAACTCTGTGTGGATGAGCAAGGAACAGACCACCTTTGTAAAGGAGGCCCTATAAATTACCTTATACTTGAGTAAAGACATTGAATATGTGTTGTAGTTTAGAATTTCCCTCTGGGGATGAATTAAGTACCCATCTAATCTAACCTCCCTATAGGTGACATGATTTGCAACCGAAACCTAAAGGAAAACAGACATTAATTACATCACGAAAAAAAAAGCGATCCTGGGTGATCCTTCATAAGATGACAGATCACAAAGTATTAAACGCACAAAGAGCGACTAAATCAAAGTTATGTGGTTCTGAATGACAAATTCATTCTTTAATTTTAATGAACGAGACGAGAATTACATTGACAAAACGTGATTGGATTATTAAATTAAAACACGGGCCATGCACCAAGAAACTCAAGTAGAACACAAAAATGGTTCTTCTTCATATCAACCTATCATTACTCATAAAAACAACAGCGACTTACAATGAATTCAGGTCAGGGTACATGGCATAATAGGGCAGGTATGGGGTTAGGCATATTAGCACAAGGCAGGGAAACATCACTTCAGCAGATTTTCCCCAGGAACAGAAATCCGACTCAATGATTACAATGGTCAAAAATATGCATGCATCTCAATTGTGTTCTGCCAATCATGCATACATTGTTGTGTTCCTCATGCATAAACAGAGGAGCACTGGCCGGCAAACTAGCCAGGGTTAGTGCCATATAGAGGCTGATCCCCAACCAGCTGGTGCCACTTGCCTGCTGCTCACGCCATCCGATATGACTGGCTTGCAGAGCGCTGTGGACGGAATATGTGGCAAACGAGGTGAACTTTGTTCGCACTTCACAACAGAGCGATGCTCCCAGTTTTGTAATCTGGGGAATATAGAGCAGACGGAGAGGAACTGCCAAACTCAGTCACTCAAACCCAGACAGCTCCCTTCGTCCGTGTGTATCAAAGGGTGTTTGTGTGTGTGTGTGTGTGTGTGTGTGTGTGTGTGTGTGTGTGTGTGTGTGTGTGTGTGTGTGTGTGT
>JAOPJO010000139.1:12960536-12980486 GCA_027123675.1 Molva macrophthalma | reverse complement strand
CGGATGAACAAGGACGGAAGATATGGCTAGAGAGAGAGAGAGAGAGAGAGAGAGAGAGAGAGAGAGAGAGAGAGAGATAAGAGTGTAGTGGTGTGGGGGGTGGGGGGGGGGTATCACAGCTCTTGATTACCTTGAAATATACCCCTGCGAAAAATCAATAGCCCAAATGTCTGGCTGGCAGCCGTGCCTTCATATCCATTACCATAACATCAGTCTGAGTAAAATCTGATGCCCTCACTGGGCACCGATCGAGACTTTTTACCAGCAGGTCTGAGAGTTGAATTCTTCTTCTTCTTCTTCTTTTCCTCATCCTCAAAGTGTGACCCAGTCCCTGAGATCTCATTTGCACACGTGAAGTTTGAGCCGAATCGCATAAAACTGCCGTCCTTGCTTTCTAGTACACTTCCAGCTGAAATACAGAAGCAATAGAGAAACTATGCCATATTTGGGGGTAGGACGATCTAGTGGTTGGAGTATTTGGCCAGCTGAAAGGTTCTAGGTTTGATCCTGCAATGTCAGCAGTCTAGCTGTAGGCACCCTTGAGCAAAGATGTCAAACCTGTACCTGCTTCTTAATGACATCGCTAGTCTCAGATGTGTGAATGTGTCGAAAATGCTAAATGAGGAAACAGTGAATATTTGTTTTCGACGGGTTTTGTGTGTTTATTCCCTCTTCTAAGACTGTTAAAAGCGCTTTCAGAAGGATTTAATGTTCGAGGTTGACTCGCATGCTGGCAATTAGCATTTGCCCCCGATAACAATAGTGTGTGTGTGTGTGTGTGTGTGTGTGTGTGTGTGTGTGTGAGAGCACACGGGTGCCTGCAAGTTTTCACGAAGACATGTTGTGAGTCATGTTGACTGATGCTGTAACTCTCTGCAGATTCGAGCTCTTCTATATTCATATGCAAAGAGAATCTTTGCTTATCTTAACTTTCTGCTCTTGACAAAGACAATTAATCACTGTGGATGCATTCAGTCGCGTAGCGACACGCAATTATGCATGCTATCTTGAGAAAGAGATACCCACTCGCTCGCTCCTTACCTTGTCCAGCTCCCATCCCCCCGCCTTGTCATTTACACACAACTCCTCAGTGAGTCATATCAATTTCTCCAGGAGTGGACAAGATAAACACACCCATTAGCGGTGTCAAGCCCTGATTTACAGTGTTCCCTCAAAAGCACTGGCAACACCAACGTATCAAGGCAGATTTGGCCAAATCCAATCCAAAGTACACAGAGCGATGTTAAAGAAAACGTGGCCACGTGCCACTTAAGGGAAAAGTAAGAGAGTCTAAAGCTGCGTTTGCTTGGGTGGGTGAAGCAAGGGGTTTGGATAGAGCAATGCACCGCTGAGCTGGAAACAGACCAGCGTAAATCATCCCTGTGTAATACCCCCGTGCGTGTGTGCCTGAGAGGGATGAGGAGGTCAAGAGTGCAGCGGAGATAGGGCTGTTCCTCCGGAGTGCCATATGGTAAAAGAGAAGCACCATCAGTCCTGTGATGTCGCCACTGACATTCCAAGCACAACATGAACAAGCAGATCGCTCCCAGGGTGGCAGCACAATCAAAACACAGGAGTTGCAAGGACAGGAAAAGCCATGGAGACACTACTGTACATGTCATTCAATCAAGCCCTAGCTATACATTACAATTTTTAACAATTTACAGAATCAGTAGAATCTTAGGTCGGCCATGATGTTGATAATAAATGTATCCTTGGCACTGAGCTTTGGTCAACACTTTGGATAAAAGCCTCCAACGAATGCTACATTATGTTCAACCTTTTGGTAACGACCATACCAAACTCAAATAAGAGAACTGTGTGGTTCTTTGTAGGGAAAGAGTGGGATTTAAATGAATGTAGTTTCTAATCAAGTCAGGTTTGTTCCTAAAAATGTTCCTTTTATGTTGTCAATAATAATATCACATTGTTATAGCACAAGGTTATTCATCATATTGTGCAGATAAAACCCAATTTCCGTGACATAATCGAGGGACGGAACTCATTAGTTATTCCAAGTATTTTTTCTACATAATTAAATGGGGTCTTGATTGGCTACTTCGTCGTTGAAGTGGGCCGCACTCCACTTGTTACGGTGCGTGATAATGTGTTGTCTGAATATTTGTGGTGATTAAACGCTAACGCTTCAAGTTTGTCCTCAGAGCGCTTTTCTTGTCTTATCTGTGAGCTGGTATGGGTGAGTGTCAGTGTGATTACATCACGTAAAAGCACAGTGTGTTTTAACACTAGGGATGTGGAACATTGTGTGTTGTGTTTAGGTGGCTCTTTAATGGTTTATATTCCTGGTTACGTTAATGTCCAACCCTTGAGTCATCTAAAGTGCTGTCTTACACTTCAACTATATTTTTATTCCATATTCTTATATGTAGTGACAGTAAGTGACAAGGAAACCGTTTACGCAGTGCTTTGCTGACGCCATCAAAGACAGCGTTAGAAAGACATTTCTGAATCACACTCGGAAGATGACCTCTTTAAGATCATACGTGAGAATGTGCTAGGGAATTACCGAGCGATAAAAGAGTACACCCGGGCACAGCGTACCATGCAGTTGTAAGAAAACAACATTTGCTTTTGTCATGAATGAATAGACCCGGGTTCCATCATTAAAGCACAAAGACCGGTGCCATGGGCCACCTGTTGGCGCTACCTTTGTGAGAAGTTCTCCTCCTACCGCTGTGAATTACGCTTTCCACCATCCATGATCACTACCCCGGAAAGTTTAAGGCGGCGAAAAAGTTGCTCTCCTGCTGGAAATGAACAGCGCCCCACCCACCCTCCCCCTGGAACATGCAATCACTTATGTCCCCGCCATCCACTCCCGCCAAACAATTCACGTGCTTTAACATGAACAACACTTGAACAACCCAATCCCAAACCCAGGCTCTGGACGTGACCAAGCCGATGAAAGAGAGAGCAACAGCGTAAGGACAGAAGGTGAGGGTTGCTGCGCCCAAGATACGGAGACCCTTTTTTTTTTTTTTTTTTTAGTTACAAAAATGAAAAAGACGGGAGGCGATGCACGCACGGCGCTCCCACAGCTGTGCACCGCCGACGGCCTGCCCTGCCAGGAACAAATCCCCCCAAAATAATAGCATCCGTGCTTGCGAGGTAAAAACCAAAAACAAGGAGGCAGGCTGAACAGTGAACCCAGGGCAAGGAGGAGAATGTGTACATACTGGGATGTTCTATACATGCTTGTGACGGAACAATGAGGGGTAAATGGGAGTTAATCAGGCTAATCATTGGTGAATACAGTCTGACAGATGAACCATTAGGTTAACTCTATTTACGTCCCTCCATTAGCGCCGTGACAGACGGAAACCAAATGACATAACACTCGGTTGCGCGCGGTGCTTAAGACTCTTGACTAGACGCCATAGACGGTGACGTCTTCGATTGGGAGAGTGAAACGTTTAAGATGTGGCCTTTGGTATTAGTTATTTGCCTACCTCCATCCCAGCCACTGAAAGGAAACGAACAGGGTACTCGATTCACATTTCAGAACGCACACGCATCGCGCAAGTGAGGAGCAGTAATCAATTGAGGTGCGACACATTCATTTATTACCAGTGCTGAAGCAACCGATTTGAAAACGGGACTAAAAAAAACATCTTTATTCAATTTTTGGTTTGAATATCCGTTGCCAGCTGGCGAAGGCCAACACACTATGCTTTGGAGAACAGGCATCAACGACACTCCTTGATTACAATGCAATCACGGTCTGATTGAACGTCCTCAATAAGAACACAAGCCAGTTCACTCTGAACACTCTGTGTGTGGTTACAGCAGTTAGTGATTAGTAGTAGTTATGCTGCACTAAGTAGCAACACATTTAGCTCAAGCCACACACATCGTGTTTGTTGGTTATAGTATCATCATTTGGGAGACCTTGATCAGCTGAATGATGAAGAAAGAAAAAAAGTGGATTATAATTTGGTCCCTTATGTTTTGAGGGCTCTGGAGATTTGTGAAGAGTTCTAAGAGTTCATGAGCCTCTGAATGTTTATGGAATGGTTAATATACCCAGGGATTCTTGAATAGCAATGCTTTTTTGACATGAATTATTTAAACAGTTACAGATATACGAAATAACACTTGATTTTGTTTCACGTTTGTCCCATATTTGCTCCAACAGCAATGTGAAAATGTACATGAAGCCAAGTGACTAAGTAGTCCCACAGACACACGCAGAGCACAGCCTGCTCTCAGTCACGCTAATAAACTACAACTCCCTAGAATCCCCAAAATACAAAAACTAACACCATTCTAATTATGGAGCTAAGCTGAAGGGTGATTTTTTTTGGAGTTCAGCAGTAATGAGGGCTAGTGTAAGATTGACCTTGCCTAAATGATTTTGCTAATAATGCCATTACGGCCACACTCTGGCTTTTTAATCACGGTGCTTTCGGCTTCAGTCATCCTTTTTTCTCAGGGTTTATTCATAGCAGCTTTCCTTGCTCGTGACATTACCAGCTGTCCAAGGCCGGTGACAGAACCAGGGGAGAAAACAGATCCTGTAGGTTAAACCAGATACAAAATAATTTAAATAGAAAATACTTAATATTGTGGCATCACTTCAATGACAATATTCATGCCAAGTTGGCCTGCAGTGTGCTGAAGATATAAGCCACGACAAATGCAGGGTGACATCATTATGACATAATGCCGGAATCTCAAGAGGCTCAAGCTGCATATCTGATAGTTCAGGTGACGTAGTCTCACCTACTAACGGATTATATTTAGATACAACTCCACACCGCGCGAAGGGGAAAGTTTCCTCATTAGTTACATCGCCCTTGGTATGATTGCACCACCTTTTCTTGACTACCGGTTGAAGTGAGGCAGTCACATGGACAAAGGTGCCATGAGTGAAAATGCTGAGACAGGAAATCCCGTTTTTTTTGGTGCGTGCAAAGCTTTATACCAGAGACAATGCAGAGGAGAGGAGAGTGTGGAGGGGAGTAAAGATGGTGGAGCAGACTTATAGGTGAGGGATGTATGAAATGGGTGCTACGCCTCACTGACTAAAGATCAAAGGTGTGGCTCAAGGTGATGCAGTGCAAAAATGCTATGATATGATAAAGATGTGTGTGTGTGTGCGTGTGTTTGTGTGTGTGTGTGCGTGTGTCAGGGAAGCGTGTGCTGGGGGACGTTGGAGGTATTCTGGGAGGTCTTGCAGTACAAGAAAAAGCAGGAGCTCAGCACAGCAATAAGACCAAATAAAGGAATCAAACAAATGAAAACATCCATTATTAGCAAATCCAGCACAGCACGGGACATTGCTAGCGGATAAAGGTAAAGGTAAACGTCACGGTATACAAGGAAAAAAATAGGGGAACGGCATGCTTGCTTATCTGTGTCAACATGTTGCAGGAAGTCAGGAGCATCGGCAAACCGCAGAACCACAGGGTACAAGTCGCGCACGCTTCCTTTGCATAGCACATGATGTTTGTGTGCTTGTCTTACAGCAGTTAGCTGATTTCACACAGCTCTGGGGTGGTGGTAGGGCCAGGCTAACCAGAATAAGCACAGATAGGCGGCTACCGCTACTAACGGCACATCTGGGTGAAATCACGCATCTGAGAGTGAGTGGGTGTGTGCGGCGTGTCATTTCTGGTGCGTCTCCCCTTGATGTGGTGTTTTTTTTTTTTTTAACCGAATCCCAAGACTGAATCATTTAAAAAAAGAGAAGAGCTGGGAGAAAGTCACTTTTTAAAATGAAACATGAAAAGCACTCACGCATGCAGAGGAGTGATTTCATGCACACGTGCCTACACACACTCGTGTATAATACATTGGGTTGGACCTACGGCAACATTCAAATAGAATTCAAAAGGAACGCTTCAGCTAAGTTTTCAAAAAGTTTACCCACCTGATCACAGGGAACTTCTAAGGTTTGACCGGGACATTGTGAGAATGTATGTTAAGTAGGTATGTAACATATGAAAATGTATTTGTGCTTGCAACACACTTAAGATGGCTACTCCTTTGTGCAACAGAAGGGAGGCATTTTGACGACTAATTCCCTGGACCAATCCCTGGTTTGTCAAGGGAATATGTCATCAGTATGCTGGTCCACTTATGCAGCACAGACATACTGAGGCATTTTAATGGCCAGTTTTAACATGCTAGCAAGCTTCCCCCCACTCATCAACTTTGGTCCATTTGAACACATTATCGTTCATCAGTGCAGTCGCTTGGCTTTAATTGGCAAGGATGCTGGAGCTACTTCTTATGTAAGTGCCTACTCCAAATTACACCACAACTTTGACCATTGGAAGTGAATAAAACTGCAGATTGATTTCTCTTTAAAAAAAAAAAAAAGACAGCGAAAACAAACTTCAATATTTCGATGGACACAATATATGAAAACTTATTACAGAAAGAAAATATTTTAATATCGATATATTTTCTCTTCTTTTACTCTTTTCAATTACTTACCTTTTCCCTTATTCCTGTCTATAAAATATGCAAAAAGATAAACAAAGCCATCCTTATTCAACCAGATCTGTTAATCTAACAGCTAGGGTATTTAGCATTGTACACTCTCTTACTAGTCAGGTCAAAGGGGTAGAATCAAGAGCTAGTAGTTTGGATAAGCACATCAAGGTCCTACTAAAAAGGTAGAATTTTAGCAGGAGCTTGACATGCATACTTTTGCATATCAATTTTGCATTCTTTTTCGGGAATAAATGCCTGTCTAATGGTGCTAATGCCATCAATTAGCAGCATTAGGGATGGTAAAGAACAATGCAAACATCTCTATGATAGAGTCCTACAATATCCAAAATGCAAACCTTAATATATCTATATGAATCTATATGTGCAGATGTGTACCCTAGAGACAAGACAAACTGAAAAATCTAATTTTTGCTTGTCTGCTTCCATTGGTGCTGAACAACAATAATTTCAAGAACCCGGCTTACGTTTTCAGTCCCAATCCGAGAGCAGGCAAGCAAGACAAGACAGATATATCGTACACTTTTTACAACACAGCAGACTTTGTTTACCTGCTGCCAACCATGAATTTCACACATTCTTTCAAGAACCATGAATCCTTTCCATCATGCCGATAGTAGATGGGCTCTCCTTCTACACGTCAGTATGAGAGAAAATGCATTTTGCCCCCCCCCGCTCATAATCAATGTGTTGAGGTCAGGGTTACGATCTGTGGGCGACCTTTACAATCTACTACTACCTTTTTTTACTTGGTGGAATCTTTTTTGAGTATGTGGGGTGCTGGCAGAACGGCTGCATGCGATTGGTGGAGGCAGTTGTTCACCCTGGGCAATCATGCAAATGTTAGTCTCAGCAAAACAACAACCGCTCCGCCAAAATCAGGACATGTTTATTTTTTAAAGCGCTGCGGTAGGATGCCTGGGAAGAAATGTGAAAAAAAGAAAACAAACAACACTAAAAAGGCAACTTTATCCGCCACAGATATAATTTGGGCTGATGTTTCTAAGGTTTATTGATAACCTGTGGTGGTGCGTTCTTAACCAGTTGCCTGATGACATTAAACCTGTGAGGCTAGGGTTGTTTTAGTGTTTTTTTTTATGAAATTCTTAAATTCTTGAAAAAGAAGATACAAATTTGAGATTCTGATGAAAATCCGAATTGTATGATGGTGTAGAAACACAAACAGTATGTTGAAGCATGGAAAATAGGGTACAATGATGCTTTACACTGTTTACACTTCACAAGTGTTAAAATGAGGGGGGGAATAGGGAATAGTTCTCGCTAATGAATAGGAAAACATGGGCCCTTTAAAACATCCCTATGACTGTTCACGATGCAGCTTGCAACAACCAATCAATCAAGTGAAGTGTAATCACATTATGATCAGGATGCAAACTATGGGGCACTCACAGGAGAAAAACAAGGCAATATTTATTTTAAACACCAGTTTTCGGAACCATAACTGCCACGCTGACAGCCAAATCAAACCGTTATATGAAGCACCCTCCAGGTCCCAGCCAAGGACAACCGGCTCTCCCAGATGGGGCCCCGAGGCTTGTGTACGGGGACCGATATGTGCAATCAAGTGTTTGCGTCCTGTCGGGAGTGCACTTGGCTGGTTATTTAGCCCCAGCTGTGGTGCATTGTGTCATAAACCACCAAATCCTAACTACAAAGTGGCGTGGAATCTGATTTATCACCCGTAGGAAAACAACTGCAGACAGAGGTCGGGCCACTATCGAGAGACACGTGAGCACGGGTGTGCACAATAATGGCAAGGTCTTTTCTTTCTTGTTTCAAAATGCTTACGTTGGCTTCTGCGCTAGTGAAAATGTAATAAGGAGAACAACTTTTTTCGCTACCTGGAACTTTTCTGCTACTACACAGGGGCCGGTTGCATTGTGGAGGAAGAAAGGAAACTGCTACAGCAGCCTTCATGGTTTCCACACACTGTTGATAGAGCCCAGCGGATAGCAACTCAAACTGTGTCTTCACAAACCCACATGAAGCGCGGTGGTGCACTGAATTCTGTATCTACTTAAAGCCAGGAAATAGCACTACGGAGATGTGTCTAATGAGGAAGTATGGAACGCATGCCGGAAACTCACCCACATGTGCTGACATTTAAGTAATTAAACGTTATTCAATTTTAGACCATGGCACACAGCTAATAATAGTGAGATTGATAGGATGTCGATTTGATTAGTGTAGGACCAATTTGATAAAATACTAATCATGTGAAACAATCATGACGGAAATAACAATACTTGACACATACTGTGTCATTGAATATGAACATTTAATAATAAACATAATACATTTAATTTGTTTTTATGTTTCGCCTTAAGGGAAGTATAATAGATAAGGCTAAGTATAGGAGGTTGAGGTGAGTTTATTCTCCACCTTCTTTTACCTCTTCTTTTTCATAGGTAGAATAGGTAGAATTCATTTGGTAGAATACAATAATATGCAAACATAAAATGGCAGGGTATGATCTCCGGATCCATACGGTGTTGCCAGCCGAATAGGACTAGATTCATTCTTTATGTCAAGTGACTATATGCAAGATGTCTTTCACAAACATCACCGCTGAAGAAAAGGCCTAAGTAGCGTGTCATGCGTTTTGAATAAGCGATACGACTTTTGATATTACGGCATCACCGGTGCAAAACTGTGCATCTGCAAACACATTTATACACATTTTTTACAAAATCAAGGGACATGCAGTATCTATGAACAGAAAAACTGAGTACTGTATATAAAAAAATGTATGTAGTATTATACACAAATCAAGCAGAAATGTTAATGTATCAGACATTATGTGAAAACAAGCCCTCTATATGCTTCACAAATTTCCGAAAGCAATGAGCGAGTAACAGGAGAAATAGTGAGAACAGCCCAAATATACAAAAAAAGGGACGTTTCTAGTTATGGTCCTGTTATGTTCCAGATGATCTTGTTTTCTTTGTTCAACCTATTTTTGTTTTAAATTAATTGGCTCTCTACGCCTCAGCCCTAATGTATCTGTTGAAGAACGCACCTTTTAACTCAAAAGGAATGTTAATGATAGACCATGTCTACAATGAAATGAGACCAGGTCTTTCATCAAAGACTACTTATTTCCTCAGGACACCAGTGTCTCTGTCAAAACAACTTGTCATAAGCAACCCATTAAAACACTTCATCCACTCCTAACAAGAACAACGATATTGAAGGTAATGTGGGACAACATCAATGGAACTACAACAAGTTAAATAAGTTACAGTTTGAAGAGTCATATCTTAAATTATTATGTTTTTATTATTATGGGCACACAAGCCCATGCTACGATCAAAGGCTATCTGAGAAATAGGCCCCTCCATTCTGAGATCGCATCTTGACATGACAAAGCATAAATGCATTTCTTTGAATAGTTTCGGCTATAGGTATGGTGCAAGTTGACCCCCTACAGCACGAAATTAAACAAAACCTGCCACAATAAACCTTCAAGTACAGTCTCTGGAGGACTGCTCGGAGACTACTGAAAACCCCATGTAAACAAGACAAGGTGCACGGATAATTGGAAGCCATCTTCTCACGCAGTAATGAAGATGTGTGTTGACAAGACATGCAGAAAAATGAACAACAGTAATTGGTTAAATCGCCCTCAGACATCAAGACCTCCAGGAAACCCATCACGTTGCTTACAGCGGATAAGGATACAAAGGAAATGGGTTAGAATACCCACCCTGACTGACAAACACGACATGCCAGTCAAATATCTATTTTTTTTGCACCCCCATACTGATGTCGCTCAAAATTATGAAGTCATTATTCCTCTTTTTTTTTTTTTAACAATTGTTATGATTCATTTTGGATTTCTCAAGAGCATACAGTTACACACACGCTGTACATTCTTACCTCCATTGCGCCCGTTGCACTGAGTAACACACAATGTGATGCACATGGAGCATGTTGTAATCATTCATTACATCTTTTAGTGCTGTAATCCATCCACATGTCTCGCTGCAGCACTGAGCGGCTGCCATGGCGCTGTCACCTACACAGATGTTTAATCACATCAGCAGCGGGCCGCAGCAGCATGGAGCCGTCCAAACAGAATTTCACTTTGTAAAAGGCTAAGTACGAGGGACTGACATCAATCATCTCCAGAACTGCGCACCTTTCCCGTTTGTGTGTTTGTGTTTAAGTGTGAATGTGTGTGTGTGTGTGTGTGTCTCATCAGTCTCCTCAGTTTCCTCCAGAGTTGGCAAGCACCCCCCCCTCCAAGTCTCCTAATCTCGAGCAGCAGTGATTAGCAACTCTGGTCAATTAGGCCTGTTTTTTTTTTAAATCATGCTTTGGGGTGGTATCGAGGTGCAGAATGTTTCTCCACTTGCACCAGCTCATTAGGGTGTGTGAGGAACAGCAGCTCAAAGTGCTGCGGACAAGACCCCTGCCTCGTGCTATTTGGTTGACTAAATCTTCCCACCACGCCGCGGGCGACGTCTTCACTTTGGCTCCTCCCCGGGGCCTCCCCCTCACGAGTTTGACATGCACTTAAACTGTGCTTTGTCCGTGGAAAGCAAACGACAGGAATTAATTGACCGAAACGTAGTCAAATAGTTTCAACATCCTCGAAAGTGTGTTCGAAACACAGTCAAAAACCGTCTAGGTGGGAAATGACTGTGGTGCTGTGTCATTTTATATACCCGCCATTAAATATTCAGTGTCCTCACAGATGTCTTAAATGTGGAGGAATGATTAAAGTCTGGCGTGGAAAGCAAACACGAATGGAATCAAATCATGAAAATGTATGTCTGTGAGTTGAATGAGGCAAAGTACATTTACACTGCATTTACTGTGCCGCAATAAAACCTCAGGAACCCAAAGTGCCAGTGGTTATTTTGCTAGCGTTTATTTTTTGGGGTGGTTTGTCACCACTTGTTCAGCTCTTCTTTTCAAATAACTAGAAAAATACAGCGAACACCTTTACTTTACCAATTCAGTTATTTACACCTTACTTTATTAAAAGTGCTCATTACTAAATTACTAACATATACTATTTTACTATAACTATTTTCTTGGTGTATCATTGAATTTCTGAGTTTACTAAACCCATGGCGAGGTAGATAGATCAGCTCATTACTATAACATGAGACTGTTTCCCAGACTATGTTATCTGCATGCTTTAGCTATGGAGACCGCTGATTAGAACATGAATTACTGTCTTAAACGACCACACGTCTGTAATTTTACTATTGATTGCAATTACCCGAGAGTCCCCCTATCTTTAACTGCATGTTGACAGATTTACACAGTTTTGTTTCGGTCACTGTCTATCTCTGCTAATGTTGCCATTAAAACCGGTCACGTTGGAAATGTGTGTGCTGAGGCTAGATTAACAATCAGGTAGACTTAACATTGATATTCATCAGTGGTCCACCCTCTGGAATACATTCTTATATGCTGGTGTTTATCTGCAGCCTACTGGTCAAAACATCTGAGTGTGACTGATCACAATTATCAACGTTGCTTTGGTAACCAAATGGTTGTTTTAGAACACGCAACTGAGCTGATTTAGACTGAATTGCATCACGTTATTATTTGTGATTTAGCGTGTCATGTCCCTGCCTTTTATTGTTGAAGATAAATATATATATATTACATTTGCCGAAATAATCATCCAAAGTTTGAAAAGTGTACTTACATTAATTGTATTGTTTATGTATAATATAATTAGATTCAGGGAAAACCCATGTCAATATACAAACAAAACCAAGAGCCACGGATTGGAATTAGGAGCAAGCAATCATCATTAGTTGCATTGTGGTTAATTCCTTTGACTCTGCCTTTAGTAATTAGATTGTAAGCAGGGGAAGGCAAAGAGCAGAAATATCATGACCAGGAAGACACTAAAGGCTAGGCTTCAGAAGGAATACAGATCCATGACAGGAGAGCTTGAAGTTGCATTAGCCTGATTAATTTCCTACTGCAGAAGTGATCCTGGTTCAACTGCATTTTTTCTGCCATCCTAGCATAGATCGAAGCAACACCATTGTTTAAACAATCCATTCGGCTTCAGAAGCGTTGAAAGACATAGCGAAGATTAAATTCTGAACAAAACAGTGTCTCTAAGCATTGTACAGCTAACGGAGGTTTGCGGTGGTTTAGAAATGTCTTGACTGCTTCTTCTACCATTCATTTCTCTAGAGCATATTCATGAAATAATATTACTTTACCATTCTTTGTGTTGCTGATACAATCTGAACAAGTAAAAAATGAGAAAAGCTTTTTTTTCCTTTTACTCTGCAAAAAGCAGAAAAGTGCCGCAAGGGTCAAAAGAGGGAGATAAACAAAAATGCTGCACACTTTTTCTGTCATGTCTTAAATGCTCCTCTCCATATTGATAGACCCAGTTTGCTTCTATGTTTCTCAGTGCAAAAACCTGCAGCAGTATCTACGTCACAGCTTTGCATTTGGTGTGCTGCCGGAGAGATGGTATGCCTTTCAACAGTGGTGGGGTCAGAGGTCATTACTACTAGTGGACCATGAAATGGAATGGTGTGGAAAGGTCATAGGATGGTATTTTGGTGTTTTTCTTATGGCTCTCATAAGGCTCACCATGAGGATGTGTCAGATGTGGTCCAAGTAAGAAAGAAATACTTCTAAATATACTTCTAGAAATATTTCGAAATATATCTAAAGAGCTACTATGTAACTATGCACACCTGCAGCCTCTCTGGCCAGAGTTTGCCTAAAGCAGCACCAGAGAGCATTGGCTCTCTGGCACCACAGTGATGTTGTTGACATGAAGAGCCACAAAAAAGAAATCTTTCTTTGAAGAATCATCTTCAAAGAACAAAGCACGTAGAAAGTCTTCAAGCCAGGTAATTGGCGATATCATTTTGACCGGCTGTGTTACCAATAAAAACAAAAAGCAAAAATTGGTTTTCCATTTTACTCGAGTCAGGCTTGCGTTTAACATCACCTCCTCTCATTTTCCTGCCATTGGTAGGCACAGACCAATTGCACGAGAGAGCATGATACTTGGGTTGAATGAGTCGTGGATGGATTGCTTTTTATTCCATAGACATTTAGGAACATGAATTACTGATTTTGATTATTGATTCCATCAAAAGCAAAAAAAGATGCAGTGAAAAGCGGAGCTAGATTTCTCAAATACAATACTGTCCTGCCCTAAGTGCTCCTCAAGGGCAAAATTGACCCTTGAGATCTGGAGCTGGAATTCTATTGCAACAACACATCAACAGTAGGGTCAAATTAACCTGTCTCACGACGGTCTAAACCAAGCTCACATTCCCTATTATAGTGGTCGCTTGGTTTGTACCACTAACGACAGGCAGTGGTACGAATATCCCCCAACAGAACCACTTGACAGTTGACGGAATAAAAATAAGAATTGAACGCATTGAAAAAATATATAGATGCTTTTGGGTTACATGACGGTAAGTAACTCAAAAGTTATCTAACAAATGTACTGATGTAGCAGCGCTTCCATATGTGACCAGTTGGTATTGCAAACATTTCTAATTGACTGACATTGTGGTGTTCTGTTTCTCAATGACATTCCTTTCAGAGGCCTATTTAAAGAAGAGTTAGCACATGGCGTGAGCTATTGGACGAGCATCACTGGTTGGCTCTTGACAATGTTGAGAGGCTCTATTATCTGTAAACAGCACTTATGATGGGGGGTTAATAGCCTTTTCCTGCTTATTATTCTCTTTGTAATCTCTGAACAAGTGCAGGGTTGTTGATCTCCTAAAGAGTCACAGTGTACAGAGGTCTCACGCATTAGCCCTCGCCTCGAGGATTTGCGGTTTTGACATCTCGACAGAAAATAAGCTAGTGCAATGAACACAAAATGAGTCATTCACATTGAGCAAAATACTTCAACAGGAAGGGGATCATCTCTGAGTAAAGTGATTTCGTCATCATATTTAAACCATGTTACGGTTAAAAAAAAAAAGGTTGCTTTCCCAACAACATTGCCTCTCTACCCAATGAGTAGTTACGTCAAGTACAGCCTTGGATCTTCTAATCCAAGACTCTTTGCTGTGTTCACATTAAAGGCAAGTGGACCACCATTCCCTCCTTCACGTGACCCCGTCGTTAAAAGCACACACGTTACGGCAGAAAGTGTTGTGATTCGGTAATAAAATAAGAGGTCAAATCCTTCTGCGGCATTTTCTGTACTCTTAGCCAGGCAGTCCTTAACCAATTAGCATTCACACAGGCATGGCTTATCGACTGAGCACACAGAATGAAAAGAATTGTGAATCGTAAATCAGACCCACCACTGGCTGCATTAACAATAGCTCGCACAGCATTGCCCAGTAAAAGCAGGAGGCATGATTAACAAGGCTGAAGTCTAGTTAATACTCATAAAAGAATAAACTCTAATAATGGTGATATATTATATTAATGAATACATTATCAACTTCATTGATTTATGACTGGTGTACCTGGATGTTGTAGATACTTGTTGGACTCTGATACTAGGAAGGAAACATCGGTAGGTGTATTTAGTTGAGAAAAAAATCGTTACGTCGTGTAGATAAGTCACAGCAACTTTTGTAGTGAGGAAGCAATTTTCTCCTGGAATTACCCCTTAAGGGCCAGATAATGAGGTAAGCCTTATTTACCAACATGTGTCTACACCACTGTTACATAAAGCCTATTCCAGTTTCTTTCTTATTTTTGGAATTTGTTGATTTGTGTTGTTGTTTTGGGGCTGTACCTCCTCAATGAACTTCCTGGATAAATGATGTATAATCTAATCTTATCCATCAGTATGAAGATGTGACTGATTACCATTATTCTGTGTTCAGGTCGGAATCTGAGATTTCACACACAACTATGACACTATAAAAAGATATAATACAATTTACAATAAGATAAGAATTTCAAAGCAAACTAGATACAAAGGTTAAGCAATATGAGTTTTAATTGCAATCACACCTCTGCTATTTGTGTTTCTAAAACTGATTGAGTAATTCAGTACAGATAAATCAGTCTTTGTAGCATTAACCCCTAGCCGATCCCCAGAATTAGACTTTCTAATGATGATGTTTCAGGAGGGGAAAAAACCCACCCTTAAATTTAGAATCTTGTGCACGCCTGGGAGTGATACCGGTCTCTACTGGCCTGAACGGCTGCTTTATTTGCACATTAAAGATGACACGTTATCTGTGTCATCTTAGGTGGTCCTCCACTCTCGCTAAATCAGCAGTGGCCCCTAGTGACACGAGGCCATCCCCCTCAGGGGAAATGCATGCAAATTTCCTTGACACCGATTTTCCCAAGAGACGTGCCTAATTAATTCCACACCCTTCTGAGGTCTCTTAGCTGCTTTCGCTACAAGGGGGGTAGGGCTGTCTGACGACTCTCATCCTCGTCCCATTTACTTTCCCTTTTCCCGGTTGAGGATTTCCTCGGGAACATCCGGGATTAGAGCAGCCCCTGTTAAATATCACACTACAGCCAAGAAGCTCTTCAGGGCATTAATGTGATGCAGGGATCATGTGCATTGATTCATATGTTCCTGCTGCGTTTTGACATTGAACAAGTGTGTGTCTCTTCTTGGTTAGTCGTAAAAGGCCTCTGCTATCTGGCATCAGTGCGACAAATCGAAAAAAATAAACAACTAAACCGGACAAGATTTAATTCATTCTCGCTCTTCTTCCCCCAAAAGTGGGCTGGTATTAGATCTGATCCTACAGCTGTTGGAGACAGGAGATTTTCAGAGAGGGCCCGAACAAGGAGAGTATATTGAGACAACCCATTGGAAAATGTTATTTGAGTTTTTGATTTCTGGTGTCAGTCACCCAGGATCATTATACAACAGCCACAGGGAGTGGAGGGAGGAGACAGAAGAAGGGTTGTAGTCAGACTCCCCATGACTTTGGAGGAACCATTGCTGTTTTATCAGCAACCCTACGGTTCTTCCCTAGACCCTTAACCAACACTGCATTCCCCGGCGGCCACCCACCGTCATGGACTTGGTTATCTCTGCATGAGAGAGACAATGTCGAATTGTCCTCTTCAATGTGGGTTGTGAAGGGGGGGGGGAGGGGGGGGCAGAGAGTCTGGCAAGTAAGCACGCACGCAGGCTTGATATTGTTTTTAAGAATGTTTACGTTTAGGATGAATTAATGTATTCATTTGGAGTTGATTAAAGCGCCGACGTTTGTTGCTTGAGACACGAAAGCAAATTGAAAGAAATATGGATGAAGTAAGCATGGCATGTAAAAATGATTTACTGGGACTTATCTCGCCGCTTTCTTCGAATGAAAACATTTAGATTAGGCAACTGATTGTATATTAGTAGACCAACAGAGTGATGTGGCACACGATAACCCATCAAAGAGGTGAAAGAAAGTGAAATACTTTGTTGTTAACCTGATTGATGATGCTTCAGAACTCCACAGCAAAAAAAAAAGCTAAGCGTTAAAAACAAAAGGGTTTCAACCCCAGACAATGGCGCTTAAGCCATACACACAACAACATTGATGTTCCATCATATGCAATTCTTCATTTTTTAAATAAGGCACGTTTCAATTCTGGTATACGTGTTCCACATACACAGAAGAACGCCTCTAAGTCGTTGCCAGAACAATTAACATGTATATATGATATGCAAATACACCCTCTCTCCCGATCCCATATTTTCTGCTCTACTTTTGAAAGAGATTAAAGGTCTACACAGTGAAGCCAGATAGAAAGACTTACAGACCCTGCAACACCCAGCCGGCGGCGCCAGTGCATCCCCCCCCACCCATCCCCTCCAACCCCCACCAAACACACGCCAAACCTGCCTCGCTACCGCCACCAGCTACTGAATCAAGAAAACACTACTATGCGCCGTCATATTGTATTATCCTCTCAACGTGACGATGACGAGGGCCGAGCAGGAATCCCTGCCGTCAATCCAACACTGCCGCCCTGCAGCGGCGCGAGGCTCATTGGATTACATGATAGTCCAATCTTTGTTTTGTTCCCTACCGCTGTTTGTTTTGCCACTAGGGAGCAATGACCTGATGCATTATGGGGCAAAGTTATAATTCCTCCAATGCACTGGGGGAGGGGGAGGTTGAGGGGGAAGGGGAGAGAAGCCCTTCAAGGGAGGGAAGGGTTGTCCCCGTTTGTTACAACAGAAACAGTTCCTGGAACAGCGCAAGACATGGGCCCACACAGCTGGGCTGGCACAGCGGCGGGGTAGGATTGGAAATGACCCGACTCTGAGGATTTCAAAGTCAGAGGTACGGCAGATTGAATTGTTGTCGGTGGGAAAGTTTTCTACAAGAAGCAACAAACCTGGAATGACGTTGATATTGATCACCCAGATGCCCCAAATCGGTGCGTTTTCAATGGGAGAACTATGTATTACATGCTGTTTTGTTAGCCTCAAACCGCCTGGAGAAAAGCCTCTAAAGTAGGCTTAGCATTGAACCTTGGGGAAGAAAATGCTGTTGGCAGTTTTCAGCTTAAGTACCACTGCCAATGCAATATGGATACAGTTCTGATAGATGTTACATGGCAAATCAATTCTTTTTTTTATATCGTACCAATTTAAGTGCTTTGAGGAACACAGTTAAGGATGTTTGTTTCAGATTGATTAGTACATCTTATTTACACTGCAATTGTCCAGGCAATGATTATTGGAAAAGAGAGCTTTGGCTTCTATCCAACAAGTATTTTGAAAGGAATGCGCTCAAGGTAGATCCTAAATGGGTTTAGGCTATATATTCTAGCAGCAGATGTTTTCTTAGGTTAAACCTATACAGAATGTGGAAGACGTTCTACAAATATTCCCATCTGTGTCAACAGATGGGCTTTACAATCAAAACGTAGAATCAAGATAATTGACTAGTTTAAACAGGGCCCACACTGTAAAATGTGTTCTATTTCTGCAGTCTTCAAACATAATGAAAATATTTCTTCAAGCTCCTCCTTTTGGAAATATAACATCATTATTCCAAAAAATCTGGCAGCAAGATCACACAGAATAAGTTTTTTTTTAGGTCAATCACTCACATGTCCAAAAGTCTGATTGAGAATAGAGATTAACTGGTATAATGATGCGGGGGTGAACTTGGCATGTATATTTTTATTACATACCTGTTGTGTGAGCTGATTACAGCTCACACAATCGTTTTGATTTGACATTTTTTACTTTTTTAGAGTTCGATTTTCATACCGCTCAATTATTATTAAATCAATATAGTGGTGATACTGAACTTAATTCCACACATCTCAAAATTGTCTCTTTAGGACAACAATCTACCCATGTTATAATGTCAACTGCATAACCTTCTACAGTATTAGTTATTCTGACAATAATTCCCATTCTACATTTTACTTCACGCATGGATAATATGTCCTTTTTTGTCTCTGTTATTACAGTTCCAATCATCCCAAGCAATGCACACCATTGTGCGCCAGAAGAAGGCAGAACCCTGATGTCTGTTGGGTGGATGACACATCTTAACAACTCTGTTGTGTACAGAGGGAGCTCAGCGCACATTCATTTTTTAGAAGGCTGATGCCTTCCTTGTTGCTCGTCCTCTGCGCCAATGGAGAATGATGCAGATAGTCAGCTGGTGCATTCATTAGGGCAGAGAGTAGAAGCAACACCCTTCTAAAGATCAGCAGCAAGGCAGGGATCAACAACTGGCAAAAAATGAAAAAAGAGCCCTGCTTCCTAATCCAATAACTAATGTAAATAAAAAAAACTGTAAATCGAGTTTTAAGAAGCAGGAAAGAATTAGCTTAAGACTCATAAGTTCACTGTTTGAGGAAGGGAGGGAAGGAGACCGAGAGAGACCGAGACCGAGACCGAGACCGAGAGAGAGAGAGAGAGAGAGAGAGAGAGAGAGAGAGAGAGAGAGAGAGAGGGAGAGGGAGAGGGAGAGGAAGAGAGAGATACGCGTGTCTGTGGTACGTGCCTGAAATGTAATCAGATGTTTCATCCAAGAACACAAAACTTATCCGATGGCCTGTAAGACACTGGTAATCTCAGCTTCGGCCGTGAGGCCCACAGGGGAATGGGCTCCGATGTCCCGTGACCCCAGTAAGTTTCATTGGTTTTCATATATGCATCAGTACAGTTAAGTAAACACACACACACACTTTAAACTCACACATAAAAGACACACATTTTACACTCACACACCCACATGCATGCTGACACAGTCACACACGGGCAGAGGTTCATCAAGGGATTGCAGAAATAAATAATTGACACGCATTCGTGGCATTAATGTGTGTTCCCTTTTTTTTATGACGTCTCCAAAGAGCCGAGCGACTGCGTTGGCACGGCGATCTGTGGATCTCTCATTACAGCCCAGGCAATAACAAGGCAGCCCCCTTAATGAAGTCAAAGATGGATAGATGCTACACACACACACACACACACACACACACACACACACACACACACACACACACACACACACACACACACACACA
>JAOPJO010000139.1:12942148-12954994 GCA_027123675.1 Molva macrophthalma | reverse complement strand
ACACACACACACACACACACACACACACACACACACACACACACACACACACACACACACACACACACACACTAAAGTGTGGCAGGTGCAGCAAGAGAAGTGCAGTTAAGTGATCATGTAACCACTAGGAAGGCATACGGTGATTCCTTAGCCTCAGATTAAAATATATCACTACACAGGGAGTGTGACAAGGTCTAGCTATGTTCCCATACCTCCCCAGTGGCCTGCTGGGTTTTTTATCTAGCGGGATAGCGCTCCACACAAGCCCACTGACAAACATTAAGACACAAGCATGGATTGCCTTCTAGAGGCCGTCCTCCGACACACACACACACACACACACACACACACACACACACACACACACACACTTATATACGCCTTTCCTTTGTATGTGAGGTAGGACGATTCTAATGGGAATTACCATATGATTTACATTTGTCTCCTGAAACCTTTCCACTTTGATTTTGTAAAGTCAAGTCTATCATGCTATTATGCTACTGCTTCAAATACATATACCTTCCGAATATTTCAAAAGAACAAACACATAATTGGTTTTGTAAAAAACAATACGATACATGAAACATATAACTATATAATTACAGTAACTATACAATAACTATATAATATCCATTATTGTATTGAGCCGTTGAACCAATGATTTCTTTTGTTGTAGTTAATGTGTAATTTAGTAGAAACACAATGAGGATGGCAAATGCAGTGGAAGGCAGAGCTAAAGAACTTCGGTAAACAAAGTCAATGAGCTGAATTCCAAAGCGGTATTGAGTGGCGAGTGTGTGTGCCGAGAGTTAGATACCCTAAAAAATAAAAGTGTTCCTGTCAGCTGTGTCTGGGAATTGAACACCACAAAACATAGACCGCTGTTTGTGTGGTGCATACCATATTTCCCCTTAAGCACCATTACTTTTTACTCAAAGTGTGCTCATTTTGAAGACAACTTTTGCATATCTTAACTGAACATCACCGCACCTTTGGGACACATTAAATCAACCGTCTTGTTTTGTCAGGTTGCCTGAATCCCCGAAAATGTGATACCGTTTATAAATGTCAGATTTGTGAGATCCATACTCAAAGACCTTAGAATGCGATGCAACTGTTTGGACAGATTTGATAGAACAATCCCATGGGAGCAGGTTGAATATGTCTCCTGTCTGGTTTGGTTTGATGAGGTTTAGATGGCAGTCGTGAATGCACAATGTTTGCTTTCAATTAAATAAACAAAGAAAACCTGGATCACTCACTGAATAGTTTAATATAATTTATGCTCTTACATCTTTAAAAAAAATGTACCAGAGTCTAGAACTGTATAAGTGGCAGGAGGTAAGTGAAAGCATCTCAAAACCTTGAGATAAAATGGCTAAACGGTCTGAGCTGGCGGAAAAAAAAGGAAACCAACTCACAATTAGCAGTTCTCATGCTTCTTTTTTTTTTTACATAGCTTTACAGATATGAATTTCAGTAATCATACAACTCTGCTGAACCAGGTCTCCCTGTACGAGAACTGGAACCAGGCAGCGCAGGAACACTGAAGAGCACCTAATTAGACCCAACAAAAAGAATCTAGATGAAGATGAATTTATAACTTTTAATCAATGTAATGCTTCCCTTTTTTATTGTTCCGGGCTTCTGACAGAATCATGACTCCATCAAAGTCCAGGCAACACACTCTGACCCTGCTCATTTACCACATCCAACTGCAATGACTTTATTATTATAGCATTATAAATCATAGCCAGAGCTTTAACTCAGATTTGCCCAGAATCGACAATAAAAGGCATAATCTAGTTCCAATTGTTGTTTTTTTAGGATTTTTCCAAATCAATGTATATGTTGTATTACTGTTATCTGCAACAGTCAAGCACATACCTTGTTAAAATGTTCCCTACATTAACATTAGTACTTAATGTATCTTCCGGAAAATTGCTTTTGATCGAACATAAAGGACAACAATAGAATCGATTTTTATGTCGCGAAATAGTCGTGGACAGGAGTGGTTGACCCGCAATAAAAATCCAGACAGTCCCACAAAACAAGTAACGTAGCAGGTTGAACACCGCTATTAAATTAATTGTAAAGGTGTGGATGAAAAGAGGTTGTCCAGAGAGCTGTCCAGTTCTATTCGGCAGTTTAACCTTCACTTTCACCCTGTACCTGAAAGTAGTTCAGGCTGCTGTTAGTGACCTTTATATTCGGTGTAATTAAACATTTGTAACATTTGGTAAGGTGGGTGGTTTAGGTTTGCGATACTGTTGGCCGCTCAGTGTGAGGGTAGGCCAGGCAGCTAAAAATGTAGAATGTCAAATCTAAGTGCAGGCTATTTTTTTTTTCCTCTAACCTGAGGTCAGTTATAGTAATTGGCTTCCCAATAGTCAATTGTGTATTAGAATGACTGAAAAAACTGATGTGTTATTTTTAATTGCTTGTTATGATGTTGATCAGGATGCAAATTATGTTGATGCTAATTGCAAAAACAATTAGTGATGAATGCACCAAAATCATGGGTCATCTCATCCCTACAAACATGAGCTATCTGTAACTTCTATGGCATCGTCACATAAATATGTTAAAGTTCTGGCTTGACTTTGTTCATGAATGTATTACTTAATTGAGAATATTCATGAACAGTAAACATTCATATATTGTTATACAAATGTTTATGCCCCTTCATATTCAAATACTATTACTGAAATCCGCCAAGCAATGTCACCTACCACTGCCATTGGATATTTGCCATTGTTGTTGTTTTACAGGTAATTATGTTAATTATAACAGATCAAAAGACTAAACATGACTCTTGCATTGTTACATGGTATTAATATTCATTGAACATGGGTGAGATGTTTGCCTTCATGGCTGTGTAAACATAATTGTGTTTAAGCACCAAAACGGGTCGTGAAAGAGCAAGACTTTAAACTCTGTAGGCAACCAGGAACTTTTTTATAGAGATAGATAGATACATACTTTAATTATCCCCTTGGGGAAATTAATCTGTTGCAGCACAACAAGACAGGAAAAGATAAAACAAACTCACAGTAGACAAAAGTAACCCAGTGCACGAAGTATATATATATAATATAAATAATAAACACATTCTAAAAAAGTACTAGTGGTTCCGGAGGGCTATGGAGTTAAAATAGTTGAATGAATGGATAAATAATAGTCTAGATAGCTCTCTGTAGGTGGCTTAAATAAATCAGATATGGCTCTTGTTCCTGTTTTGACAGATTCTCTTTTGAAAGACAAGATATTTGTAGTATATCGGAAAATGTGCTGCAGGGAAATCTCAGGGATAGATTTGAAGCAGACTTTGCATTGCAGGCAGAAAACTGGCTGCATAGAAATGGTTTGCTCTGGAGAAGTCAAAAAGTACTGGAGAGTGATTCAGTGTCCAGCATAGACATCTCAAACTGGACTCATGAGAGTGACGAGAATTACACAACACAATCATTTGTGTGCTTGTTTTAATACACTTTCAATGAGGATGGGGCTGTGCAGATCCAAGAGGAATCCCACCTGCAAGGGCCTTAAACAAGGCAGTTAGAAAAGAGTTTGGAGGTCAAAGCTCTAATCAGAATGTATTGCTCAGAGCAGAAGAACAGTTTAACTGAAGTCCTTCGTTTTGGAGCAAATTTTATGAAGATTAAACTTGTGTTCAATCCACCAAAGGATTTACTCCAAGGCCCAAGGGAAAGAAAAAAAATGAAATAAACAAGGTCAGTGATGGGATTTTCTTCATCAGATTTTTCCAGATGAAGAAATTACATTCTACAATTAACTGATCTAGCATCCAACAAAATATGAAACTGCTTTCCTCATCACATTTTCCTGGGTAAAATAAAATGATTTTACCCTAACCTAGTTAAGACAATGGAAGTAATACATCATGTACAATGACAACCCATACCTTCTAACTTCAGACATAAGTCCCATTCTAAACCAGTCACGGACCGTGTTGACTACTGTCGATTCTAAAAGGTTTAAACTTACTGCTGGACAGAGCAGAATCCTATGGACCCACTTGTGTCTTTCTGCTCAGCCTGTTTACCCCAACGAAGTCAAATGGATTGTTTTCTAATCACAATACCATTACACATCGATAGAAATGAAATTCCAATGGGTGGCCTCAGCCCAAGAAAAGCCTACTCCAAGTCAGAGTTGCCAAACGTGTTGCGTTTTTCTTTTTTTTTTTCCTGACAGTTCTCCCCCAGAGAGAAAAATGAGCTACAGAATGCGCTGAAGGTCAGAGTGGTATCAGCAAAAGAAAGGCTACAATAATGATTGCATTAACATACAGCTTGGGAGCGCCATGCTCTTTAAGAGGAGTTCCGGGAAGGATGCAATACAATGGCCATTTGCTCTGAATCATGCCACCACTCTACTGGGAGAGCAACAGCCACAAAACAAATATTAAAGTAATTTCACGCTCTCAAAGACACGCATGTATGCAGCTAGGCAGATGCAAGCCAACATGATTTATACATGCATGTTAAGGAAAGGTTTTGGTGTTTGTTTGAATTTGTTTTAAATTACTTGCCAATCTCAGTAGGGAATATATTTTCTTGAGTTTGATTTGTTTTCAATTATTTGGTTTAATGAGCATAATTAAATATCCACTGTTGAAGATGTGATTTTATGTGAACACAACAAAAAAATGACACACACACACAGACAGACACAATTGAAACACACACAAAGAAAAATCCAGTGTTGAAAATATGGTTTTATATGCAAGAACCCAACCACATTTTCACACCCACCCCGCACACACCCATAGTCGAAGATATGGTTTCATATGCAAGAAAACAACCACATTTTTCACACACACACACACACACACACACACACACACACACACGGCACTGGCCATTTACATGTATATTAATCCTAATTAGTTATTTATTATGCAGACACATTTTATGTTGCTACCAGTCTGAGAATAAACTACAGTCTTTAAGCAATAAAGAAGTGTTTGTGTGCTAAATCAGGCCTGAGGTTTTTTTATATATTCTAGAAAGTCTGAAATACATTGATATCTATCGTTTGACGGATGTCTCTCTTAGAGTCTTGAAAATCAGCAAATATCAAACTTTCATTTAAGATATAGACTGGCTAGATTGAAGAGCAGGAATAATAAACTCACAGGAAACAAGTCATTCTGTAGAAAGCAACCATATCAGGGCATGTTGGGGTGTCAATGATACACATATATAACGTTTTACAGAATATCATTACAATGTAACTTTTTTTTACTGCATTGAATGAATTGAATTGAACGTATGGATATGGAAGGTGAATTATGAAACATTAATAAAACATATCCACATTGATATAAAGTGGATATTAAAATGTAGCATGTATGTGATGTGTTTCATCAAATTTATGAACAACATAAAGTTATTTGGAAGAAAATTTGAAAGATTGACCCGGACATAGAGTTTGAACAGACATATACCTTTATCTAATAGGACACCTGATTTGATAATCCCTAAATGATCCCAAATTAACATAACAACAAAATATTGAAAAGAATATTGAAAAAACGAAGATTACAGATTTGGCCTTAATAACAGAAGTCACAGAACAGTACTGTTACGGTCCACAGAATCTAGTCCTAGAAATAATTTGTAAGTCATTATAGATTGATTGCTAAATACATCTGGCTGAATTTGAAGACATTAGAGGATGGAAACCAACTGCACATTACCTTCTTCATCAACATTAAAAACTGCCATTAACAGAGGTTGTTTTTTTTTTTTCACAAACAATTGAGTTTACGTTTCAATTGTGATCCAATTTTAGTTTTGCACATGCGCCAACTCTAAGTAGAACCCTCATCCCTCACACGGCTGCACATACAGAGGATGCCAATTTTAAGAAGCACCAGACTCCAATACAAAGAGGTAACCTGGTTCTGTGTCTGCATTGGTCAACTAACATTAACCCACTACCTAAGTAGGTTATGTGAAATTTGATCAAGCTGTGGATATCAGTCTCATAACTTCTCCCATCTCATGTAAAAGCATGGTGAAGCACTCTTCGGAACCGCAAGCAGACCATGTTTAACATAATTGTTGGGTATTTCATTGATAATTATTTAAATGAATGAGTGACACCGAAATGCATTAGCCATGCTTGGGTTGAAATAACACTGTCTTAAGTTTGCAACTTGTCTCTCCAGTTTAGTTCAAACCAAGATATAATACAGCTTACAGAAATACTTAGGGGCCTTTAATATTACATGTTTTAGGCTTAAGCACATTGATTTCCCTTTCCCATCTAAAACACACCACAAACTAAACTTGAGGCATGCATTTGAGGTTGCCATGTTTCCTCTATTGTTAATAGTCTATGGATCTGGGAGATTGTTAATAAAAAAATCATCACAGACAAATGATAATAGCTTCTAGTGTTACTGAGTCATCGATGTATTTGTATTGTACTTGTACTATGTGCTTATGAATCTACTTATCTGATCTGGTAAGACATAACAAGACAAGACCAAAACAGAAAGAAGATAAGAAATGCCTTGGCAAAATAAATATCATTTCATGTTACAGCCTTCTATTTGTTGTCAAAATTCCAGGCAAAAAGATGGGTAAACAATGGTGGGAGAGATCTGAATATGCACTAGTAAATAAATCAAGGCTGTGCTTCTATCGTGTCTACGCAAACCAAGTGGATTTAAGAGGGGGAAAGCAGATGGGTCTTACCACAATTTTGCTAAGAGTGAGGGATTTAAAAAGAAAAAAAGAAAATAACGATTAAAAAGATGACATGAAAAACTTCAACCCCAATCCTCGGTACCGACATAACACTTTTAATATTCTTGGAGCTTTTCAGAACGGAACGTAACCAGGTAAATCTGACCAAGCGGCACTGCAATTAAATCAGCCAACAGTTTATCTTTTCCTTTATATGATGGACTACTAAACATCGGCCCATGTTAGAACGTTCTTGGACTACAGTAAGAGAAACTCTACACTGATGGGATGAACATCCATATAGAAACCCTAAGAGGTCACTAAACCGTTTAATATCCACTTGAGGAGTTGGTTTGGTAGCCAATAGAAAACAGAAGCTGCAGGTTATCAATTTAACACCCAAAATGGCTGAGGGAAATGGGAGTCATCCAATGGTCCAAATCCAATTCTTCTCTTCTTTAACAACTACTGCAGTGGTGTTATTGTGTTTAGCTGCATTGGGGAGAACTTTTAAGAATGATGATGTGATAATGCAAGATGGCTCTTTCCTGTTAAATCTCTTTAACTGATTTGCAAGGCTATTGAGTTTTCATCGTGCGGATCCACATGCATGCCTAGTGCTGTCTGGTGTACCGGTAAGTTCTTCTTTGTTTCGCCCTGACAAACAAGACATGGACTCAAGTATAAAGATTACTATAGGATGCAGTAAAGTTAAATGGGATCTAAGTGCCCTGAACATTATGTTAAGAGCAAATCTTTGAATTGGATGTTGCTGGGTCACTTTTATGGCTTGCATGTTGTGAGCGAGTTAGTAGACAAAAAATAGTGCAAAGTTATATACTAATTCGATCTTTGACTTCAAGGATGTTTTTACTGCTTTAAAGTGGACAATGTTTTAAAGTTGAGCGATTTCCACAATGGGCTTCTTTAAATAATTTGTTCAGGAAAACCCATTGAAGAACCAAGTGCAGTCCACAAGTCTCATTAATCTGCTCCTTTTTGTAGTTAATATGTGGGAAGAGAGGAAACCCAGCATTGTTTCCACACAAGACCTGGAGCTTTTACACAATGGACATTATTAATATTCCAAAACCTGTAGGATAGGAAGATTATCATTAAGTAGGTGTCATTATATCAAGCCGATCTAGAATTAGCTTGAACTTAAGTTAATGTTGTATAAACGATGAACCAGCTCTGCTTCAAAGAAGGAAACCCATCAACGTCATTCTGGCAATAAGTGCTGTACTAGATGATGTACTTCATATTTGAGATCAACTTGAGTTGATTATAAGGTAAAAAGGTTCATTTCAATAGCTATTCATTACATCATTATTACAAATAGAATCACTCCATTACTTTCCTCATTTATCCTCCAGCCAAATGTTGGAATATTTCATGACATCAAAGCCCTCTTCATTTTTATAATAATTGATTTGCAAGTAAGTACCTACTTCTTTTCAAGCTAGTGCTCTTATGACCTTTTTTTGACCTAAACGCACAACTAGTTAATACTTATTTTTAAATTTGTACAAGTTATACATTATTCATTAAAAAAAAATGTGCTGCCTCTGTGGCCCATTGTACATCCAGAAATACTTATTTTACCTTTCAATGCAAAGTGCAGATGTTACAAATACGGAACTGGTCACAGCCACCCTTGAACTGAATAGTATATATGGCATCATCATGGCATTGTTGCCTCTGGAGGCAGACAGTGGCTGTGAGACACCGAGAGACAGCTGGTACACAACATTCCTCAAGGATAGACGAAACAAGACTGTCAGACAACCCCGTGTGCCACTGTCTGACTTCAGAAAGCGAGACGTACTGTGGGTGTCAAGCATGCCCCGTGGAGAAGACTTTTATTTGGGTTATTGTGTCTGTGCATGTTAGCACGTGCTTCTTTGATTGAGTGCCCGGCAACGGTTTATCCAGCTTCTAGACATCGCCTCGACATCTGCATCAAAGCACATTCATTTACTGCTTTTTCAAGTTTTTGGGTTATTTATTTAAGAAACATTTCAAGTACAACTATGCACCAGTACCGTTGCTTGGAAAACCTGTCACAGCAACCCGAGCTGAAATGTAGACTACATTAATGTTTTACTAGCCAATGCAATCTATGTCTCATACGACACTTGAAACAGCACCTTCAACAGCAAGATAAATCACAGCATAAGTGACACCTTAGTGGCTTGAGTGAGAAGAAATTATTTTTTTTCGAAATTTCATTAAAATGTCCAGTCTTAAAAAGGTGGATGCCTCTTTCATTAGGTTATGACCCGTCTGACAAAACTGTATTGAATTTCAAGAAAAGACAATCATTTACAAGAACCTTCAACTCCGGGTCTGTCTTCTGTCTATAGGATGATTGCTAGCAAGACTCTCCAACGATTGTTGAGTTCAGTTTTATTGCCTTCCCTGCACATTTTCTCTAATTTTCTGGCTACTCATACACATAAGTCAATTCCCCATCAAGCCTGTATTTCTCAGTACCAGAGAACTGTCCCGATTATCCACATCTGCCAAATGGGAATAAGACAGGATACCGTGTGGCCCTTCACTAAAAAGCTGTGTTAGTGCTATTGTATGCATGGATGTTGCTCTGATAGCAAAATGTATAAACATATATTATTTTTAAACAACAAGGGTCAAATTCCATTTGTGGTTTGTGTGATACATATGCTGTGTGTTGGCCAGACCAGGGTCCAAGGACCCAGGTGTATATAGGACCAAAAGAAAGCACATATGTTGTGCAAATATGGGTCAAACTAATTATGCTACATAGGGTCCCTGCGCTAACCCAGACCAAAAGGGATGTCTGCTGAATAGTCCTAAATGGTAGAAAGCAAGCAGGGGGTAGTGGATAGCAGCTTTGCAGCTTTTCAAACAGATAATACATTATATTCTAGCTAGGGCTGAATGACCCATACATCAACATTGCGCTGTATGCATGAGCATTAGTGACAACGCAAAAGGTTGGCAAAATGTATTATCTGCATGCACACAGCGAATCATCGACCGCTGTAAACTTTTAACTTTTAACCGATGTAAAGCACATATGTTGTGCAAATATGGGTCAAACTAATTATGCTACATAGGGTCCCTGCGCTAACCCAGACCAAAAGGGATGTCTGCTGAATAGTCCTAAATGGTAGAAAGCAAGCAGGGGGTAGTGGATAGCAGCTTTGCAGCTTTTCAAACAGATAATACATTATATTCTAGCTAGGGCTGAATGACCCATACATCAACATTGCGCTGTATGCATGAGCATTAGTGACAACGCAAAAGGTTGGCAAAATGTATTATCTGCATGCACACAGCGAATCATCGACCGCTGTAAACTTTTAACGTTTAATTCCATTAAATGGAATGGAATGGTGTCAGGAGAATGAAATGTGGCATGTAGGACATGCAATCAGACAACCCTGATGATGAAGAGTGAATGGGGATGTTGATCCTTGAAAAGTCCTTGAAATGATAATTGTCCTACGATGGAGCCAGCAACGTTTCAAACCAGCCCATTCCGCTATATGGTGGGATCCTTTAAACAGAAGTCTGACACAAGGTCAAATGGATGTGAAACAGCTGTTGGATAAGGCTCTTAATTGTGTATGTCAATTTTGACACGTTCTGGCGGCAGCTTAAATTGAAGGCCACGAGTTATGAGGTTGTGCGCCTCTCACCTCTATGAAATGTGCAGATTCATGGTGAAAAGCTAAAGTAAATCAGACCCTTAACTCATTTGTATTTCATTGGAAAGCTTGCTGCAGCGACCATTGCAGGCACTGACAATTGCCAATTGAATTAAGGTGTGGTAAGGTTTCCCTATCACTACTATCTTATTTGAAAAGCTTTCTGAAACCCTTTTTAGTTACCTTACCAAAAAGTAATTTTTGCAATCATTTATACCTGAAACCTTTATGGAGCTTGAGGAAGCTCACTAGAGAGGAAACCATTCTTGAACAAAGTGGTTTCTATAGCCTTGTATCTTCCAAGTATTTCGCTCAGCGAAACAAAAACAAGGTATTTTAATACAAAGGTGTATTTGAAGATGGACAAGCTTCACAATAAGCAAGCCACACAAAGGCAACACATTGTAGTGCTAGGAATAAACAAGTTGCACAGCAATGACACATATCTGAAATAAACAACAAAGTAAATGGATCAACTCTACTCAAGACATGGCTTGACTGGTTGAGGTTTGAATAAAAGCATGCATTGAGAAATAAATAAGTTAATCAATGCCAAGACATACATTTTCAGCATTTCCCACTTTACAACAGAAAAGTGACATTAAAGAAAAATATAAAAGTAAATGTGTGTAATTGTTGTATTAGTTTTCATAAAGCTGTCATCAGTGTCATATGTTGTAATTTCAACATATTCATTTGCTTTCATCAGGGCCTATCCATGATCTTTCAAATGCTCTTTTTGCCTTTAAAGCCTTGTGAATTCCAAATAATAAACTACTTTCAAAGTCTAGGTTGTTCATGGACATGCCAATTGCCAATTGACTGGCAAATATAATTCTTAAAGACAATGAGAATGACTCACCTAATCAGCAGGTACAGCAAAGGATGCATGGGGAACAGAGAAAAAAAGAAAGAAAAACAGGCAGATTTTAACTGAGGATTTACAATGATTATAGTCATCAATTATTAGTTCATGTTAACTCTTCAGTAGACCTACATCTATTTAGTTGGTCTTAAAAAGGTTTAAGTTTCAATCTCTCTTTTACTACACTTGACTCCTTTGCTTCTATCAACATTGAATATATTTGCACAGAACCTAACTAACCATTTAAACTATGGCTACAGCATACTGTAAATTTAACAATACAAGCCAAATTATGTTACAAAGGCCATTCAGGTTGTCTGGTAATGAAAACAATTGCAGGGAAAGAATGATTTTGTTATGGTTGTTGGGGCAACCGCAGAAAAGCACCAGCACTAGCACTAACTACTTGGCTAGCATTAAAAAGCTTGATTTGCATAGTCTTAGCAAAAGTGGTGATCTAATTTAGTCATGTGGAATGGTGCAATTCAAATCAAATCAAAACAATACAAGGGACAGGTTCAATTGATAATTAAATCAGTGTGACATTTCGGGTGGATTGGCTTGATGTTGGCTTGATAATTATTTCTGTTTTGATCATAAATGATTGGGAACATAATGGCAACAAAACGACGCCCTCATTATCAGGACAAAATAGTCTAAACAGGCCCAACTAATACCATGTCTGGCAGTGTGCCACACACACATTGTGGCCAGACAAATGTAGATAACATGAGAGCAGAGAACCATGAAAATTGTCTAGTTTTTATCTTTAGTAGCAGCGGTAAAGTAGTTGACAAACTTCAGCATTTTTTGACAATTTTTTTAACTAATACAAAAAAAACCATTGTTTTCTATGAATTACCTTTAGTATAATTGAACAAATGCTGTACATTAGAGAACAAACAACCGTTTTCGTAAACTAACGAACGAACATGACACAGTATAGTTAAAGCATGTCACTAACATCCTGCTTCAGCCCCGACAGGAAACACGGAGAATCAAGTTTCGGTTCCTACCCAGACGTAATGCTAAAACTCCCCTTTTCACGCAGTAGAGTGCATTGTGGCGAAAAGGCTGTCAGTCGTCGTTTGGCATAACTTAATATTAATTAGTATGTAGACAGCCAGCTGGCATGTTCTGACTGGAAAGGTCACCAGCTTGTGATGCGTGGAGATCGGCGTCAGGCTGTTGATGCAGAGGAGGGGCGTGGTTCAAAGGTTTGCATTCGCACAGTGCTGGAATTTCTTTATGTGCCATGTTTCCTAAAAGGTCAAGGTAGCTGACGGTCGACGCATAGAAAAGGCCAAACTTGTCTGAAGAACACATCTTACATGCTGTTTATATAACCTGCCATCATGCATAATAAGTGGCTGCTTCTATAAGCGCCGTCCGCAGAATGGACTGCAGCTACGGAATGCAAAACGTTGGTGGGAATGACAGCAGTCAATGATAATAGACAAGAATACTTGTTTACAAAGCAAAGTACACACACACAGTGTGTGTGTGTGTGTGTGTGTGTGTGTGTGTGTGTGTGTGTGTGTGTGTGTGTGTGTGTGTGTGTGTG
>JAOPJO010000139.1:12927122-12938764 GCA_027123675.1 Molva macrophthalma | reverse complement strand
ACACACACACACACACACACACACACACACACACACACACACACACACACACACACACACACACACACACAAAACTCAAAAAGCAAACATGTTGGAAAGAAATGGCAGCCAAAACTAACAAATCCAGAGACTGCCACAGTTCATTGAATAATAATAGGTTTCGAAAACAGGGCAGAATCCATACCCAGGGATGAAGGAACAAAGAAATCCCTGTAACATACAGTTGAAAATGCATTAGGGAAGGCTGACAAAGTGGTGGGGGATAGGAGCAGATTAGTGCACAGGGGGACAATCGAAAATGATCTAATATTTTTGGACAGAAAATCAATGCATTGCAATATTGTAACATATGATGGCGTGGTCTAAATTAATCACAGCATGAGCTCTGAAATACAATAGAATAACTTTCTTCTTCCTAATTAGTCCAATGCTGTATTAAGAGAAAGATACAGATGAAGTTTAAAACTAAATCATTTGCTGACACTAGCTCACTTTAGCGGGGTGGTAATGTAAGGAATAGCCTGAGGGTAGTTAGTCAGCTTCACACATAATTCTTACTTTAGCGGTGCTTGTGTATGCACATCCCATAAGCGAAGGTGCATGTGTACCGTCATTGCAGTTTACGGGTCTTTTTTTTTTTTAAGGTACAGAAGACTCGATCCAGACACCCTTATGGATCCTCCAGGCAAAAAGGTTCAGCATGTCAAATAAAGCCCAGACACCAAGTCTCAGAAAGCTTTCTCAAACAAGGGGTGGTTGTTTAGGTTTGACCTCAAGTTATAGCGTCTCCTGTTATCAAAGCATTAACCAATTTTTGGAAGACTACCGGGTTCTGTTCAGTTGTAACAGTTGACAACTCCAACCAACGTTTTTTTATATCCATATAATTTTTTCCATATCAAAGAGCCGATTTATTTCAGATTAGTCTTGTTAAACAATGGCAATGTTTCATACATATTTTCCTGAGTGCCACTGGATGTCCTTGATATAAGGAAAACAACGCATTGAATATCAATATCAGCGACCTATTGAAACATTGTCCAATGTCCAGTCTTTAGAAGAAGACTAATCTGAAAGTAATTGGTCCTTTTTCCAACAAGCAATTTTTTTTGCAGGCTAATATCGTCTAACTAAAATCGCAGCTGTGCGCTTATATTTAGACCTTCAGTAATCTTTTAAGCAAGTCCTATAGTTACAGGAATGATTAATAATAACGATTCAAGCTGTTGAGAACTCTACTCTGCATGCATGGTGATGTGTCTATTGTATTGTATCTGTGTTTTTGTCTTTAGTATTAGGCCTATTGTACAATTTGAGAGACATTCTTTCGAGGGACATTTAACAAACTTGGTACAGACCTCCTGAATATATTCTATATACAGACAGAACACAGATATATTTCACATTGTGGATATCATGACTGATCTCCTTCGCTTCCACCAAAGCGCTTCTATCTGGCAAATCTAGATTTGGATGGCCGTCGCCTTCATGGGCATTTCATCTCACATCTTTTTATCTCACAGGGATGGGGGGCTTGCGTCTTTTTATCTCTTACGGATGGGAGCTCAAGTCCTGCGAGTCGCTTTTTATACCGTTGTGGTGGATCCGATCCAATGCACTTACATTTGTTGGATTTAGGGATGCAGAATAAAAAAAGAAAATGTTGAGTATTTAGTTCTCACCTTTGGGTACTTGCCAATATCATGTACTGATAAGAGTACTTTGAATAAGACATTTAATATTCAGTTACCACAATAGTAAGAGTGATTTTGAATAACAGATTCGATAAATTAAAGAAATATACTAAATAAATTAAATCCAGCAATCCAAAAATAACACTAACATTTGCTGGTACATTTTGCAAGTAATTCAATTGACACTGAATTTCAGTAGACTTACTTACCACAAAATATAACACAGAAAACATTAAATACTTATAAAAGAATATTCTACTCCAATTTATGGAAAATATATTCCCACAACGTAATACTGCATACTTAAAGGTATTTACCAATAATTCACCCACTAAAATGGTACAATCCCCTGGGAACACCAATACAAATGAGCATGATGGCACCAGCCCTCCCTCGCGGTGAGAATTAATAAGGAGGTACCCGGTAACCTGCTATCACCAACAGAGTTTGTATTAAATTTGTATAGGTCTAATTTAATGCACTTACTAATGTACCAACTAAGAAATACAAATAAAGGTACATTAATCTGAATCTTTGTGTCGTAATGTGTACAATATCTATGCTAACAGGAACATTTGGATAGAGAAAATTACCAATCATTGCCCGGTGAAAAAGCAGTGTCACAGTAATGGCACAGTATGATCAATGTCCAGTGCCTAACAACCATGCATGAACACCGATTCTCCTGGCATTGTTGAACTTACAGGTGACACCAGCCATACGGAAACTAAACATAGTGCCTCCTGTCCAGACACAGCGCATGGGTACGTGAGAAAATAAGTCTCTACACATTCTAAGACATGTCGAGTTGGGAACAATGCCTAACTGGGTCAACTGTGTGACATGTTGTTAAAAACGGTTCTTTTTCAGAGCTACCTTTTATAAATGTGTTTTTCATTTTGGAACAGAACATGGGGTTTCCACGCTCATTGCTTGTAGCAGTAGTTGATTTGTCGATGAGTTGCTGAGCGGCAGTTTACCAGTAATCTATGGATTAATCATGAGATGCATTTTGGAAGGTAGATGAGATGCATTTTGGAAGGTAGATGAGATGCATTTTGGAAGGGTGGAACTAGAATTAACTAATTCATTCTTACAAAATGTTAGTGAATTGGCAATTTCTAACGTTTGAATCGATTGTCGGATTGGTACATGTTACATGTGGTTGGAGTACCGCCAACTAATGCACTCGCATCATAAACATTCAAATCGGGGACCAATGTGCATCGGTGAATCGTTTTTTAACAGTAAAATGTATCTTTTGTTACTTAAAAATCAATGAGGGGAATAGTCAAATTAGAATGAACGCTGCAATGGTAACATGGACTGTGTATCACATCAATAAACTTATATTGTATGAGTTGTATTTGTGAGACAATTATGCAACAAGTTCCTCTTTAAGGGCCAACTCAAATGGGTACAATTCAATATTCACAAAGTAGAAACTGGAATAAGGTTAGGTAGGATGAAGAGGAAGAATGAAAAGAAAAAACACTGTAGAAGGAAAGAACGGAAAATATGAAGGAAGAAAATAAAGGAGAGGAGAGCCGCTACGGAAACATCAGTTAGCCATCTGTGACATTGTTTTCCCCTTCGCCCCCCCCCAAAAAAAATATCAGGTCAATATCGGATCAGCAGCCGAGGAAAAGCCCAGCAGTTTCAAGCGTCCCGCCGGGAGAGGCCGTAAACAAATCCAAGCCAGCCGCGGAGGCGTCCTTACCGCCCCCCAGAACCCGAATAAATGACCAGTGAGCACGACGTAACTGACAAGACGCCATAAACCAACGTAGCTGCCGCTTCCCAGTGCCGGTTATTACTTTGAGGACAGTCAATCAGTGGGAGCCGTCGCCGGGACCCTAACACAACGTGGCACCTGGCGCATCTTTTTGTCACTCGAGAACTTGATGATAAACAACAGATTGACTTAGGACATCCGCCCCCCCACCCCCCACCACCCACCCCCAGTGGGGATATTCTCAATGGGATGCTCGTGGTCAAGCGCCATGCGGAGTTGACAGGAATAACTAACGGTGAAACGTTGGAAGCTTGACGGTTGAGATTCATCTAATTGCGATCTTTCAGCTAAATGTTCAGTCTCATGCATAAAATATACACCGGGGCAGTGATTGCGTAACCTCCCATGATCTTATCAATCATGATGAGTGTTGGTGAGGAGCATTCTGTGAAATGATCCTCCACTCACAGAAACCCTGTAAAAATGGTATAATTCTTAATTACATGTACATTTTGAATTTCACATAAAGTATTTATACACTTCTTCTCAGAATATCCTATTCCAACAGTGATGCTCTGGGGCATGTTTATTGATTCAGCTCATAATTATGCAAATTTTTATGATGACCGCTCAGTAATGCCTTTTAAGAGCGCCCTGTATGAATCAACTGTATTGTTATTCATTGCATTGTTAAATGTCCTTTAACAGGGTCCATCCGCAATTCCCCCGTGGGTCATGGGAGTGCTGCTGTGTGTTTATCATAGTGCCAGTGTTGTTTGTCGCCAGGGAGAGGCTTCTTCCTGGTCAACCCACCCCCCCCCCTCCTCCTCCTTATCTCGGTAGGACTGCTTGATCGATGAATGCCCAATAAACTCATCTCTCTGCAGCATTGACCCCATTTCTTCTCTTCGAGGGCCCAATCAGGAAACGCAGACACGGCCAAAGCAATTCACCAGACTAAAGCAAACAGGGGCTTGGGTTGCCAATGGAGCAGGAGCAGAAGCAAAAACACGTCTTTGGCCGAGAACTGCTGTTCCATTATAAAAAAAAAAGGGAGCCAAAAAGATGTGTCATGGACAGGCGGTATTCAGCGGAACCTAACGCTTCTAGGAATTCTGTCTTCCTAGCAGAGTGTAACTGCGTTCAAAGTCACTGTTGGTGCATGCCCAAAAACCTATTTTCAGACATTTCAGAGTGGTGTTATACCATCTAAATGTTTTCAACTTTCAGATTCAACTCACAGAACTCCCTCATTGGCATTACTGGTATAATGGGAGAATAAACAAGGATAGTTGATGTTAGATTCTTTATTAGCAGCATAATACAGAGGCAAAATCTAAATTATCAAATGTGATAATGATTTTTTTTGGCCCTGGAGAATTTGTCGGCAGAAGTTATTTCAGAAATAAGTCTAACTCTCCACTTCAAGGTTTTTCAAAGTGAGCCTGAAGGTGCAGTTGTGTCCTTTCCGAACTAAACCTCAGGTGACAGGTCATTACGATACTAATTTCTGATTGGATTAGATCAGCGGCAGATGGTGTGCGAGGCAAGAACTGGAACGTGTGTGGTCACTGAAAACTCTACTCAAGTAGTTCTACAGACTAGAGTGCATGCATTCAACATAGAATATATGTATGAATGTTAAATTATCTGTAATAAATACACCTGCACCTACCACAATCTAGTCTGCAGATCTTCTTGTATCGTTTACCAAACCATGCAAAATCCTCCATTGGCGTGTCATTGAATGATTTATAATTAGCATTAAAGTGTGCTATTTCCTCCGTAAAGGGATGGTTTTCCTCTGCATGTGTTGTCGTAATCTGTGGTAAATCAGCAAGAAGCCTCAAGGCGCCACCCCAATCACTTTGCCAGGCACAATGTAGAGCTTTCCCAAAATTGATTTGTACCCTCCAATCATTAACAGTAAGTTAAGCCTCTGTGAACACTTGATGCACAGTACACAAACGCCTGTTGCACAACCGAACAGGCTGGCTGATAGGTGAGTATTATCGGATTGAGCTGAATGGATTTGCGATTTAGTAAGAACAAGTGGGAGGGGGGCATGAGACATATACCTGGTATGTTTTCTCCAAACACGTCCTTACACATACCATCCATACTTGGCATGCCTCTTTGCTTTTACCACACCTGTCTGAAATGCCAGTATGACACTTGAGTTCTGCAGTTATGAGTGTTGCAAGTATAGGGTCATTGTACTTACCATCCATCATATGGTGACCGTTGTGGTGTAGCACCTAGAGGTTTCTGTATGCAGACACCATTGGTCGCAGAGGATAATTCACTGTCATGGTAACATAACATCAAGAACAATGTATTTCCAGAATCAACCGTGCTGATCAATCTGTAACGCTAAGCTTTAGTTAGAGAAGTGAAAAATGATCAATCTTGAGTGTTCATGGGTCATGATGCTCGCCGTGCAAATTTTGTTTATGAAAAAGTGTGAAATAATTGAGGGTGTTGATGTTTTTAGCAGTTATTGTGGTTTTCATGAATAAAGGCATATGGTTGAGTGGTCTGAGCATATTAGAGTGGCAGGCATGTGCTGGCACCTGCCTGGGTGTTAATTGTCAGTTTGGTGTGCAGCCTTTCAAGGGCATGAAATGTCCATGACACAACGTGCCAGTATGTTTCTGTGGTTAGCTGCAAAACACTCAATGACGGTCCAATTGTGGATAATATTTAACGGTTTCAAAATGCTGCCAAACTTTAGAATATTTTTTCTCCCTGACATTGTGTAATCTATTAGACAACTCAAAAAAAGATTGAATAATGCCACTGCCATTACACAAAGGGTTTATCAAACATGTGCTAATAAGCACATGTATTGAAAGCAAAACATAACACAGCAAAATTAACACAAAGACAAAACAAAACAGCACCCCCATCCTCCCAATGGAATGTCCCGCTTTTACACATGCACAATTCTCTCGATACGACAATTTGACTATTAAAAAGGTAGAGAAATGTAAGAAAAGCACTACTACTACTAAATTGTAAAATGACCATGATATGTCATCAAAGACATCAAAGGAGAGCCAGTATGCTCTCCTTTGAAATTTCTGTTCCTGGTCGGAACAGAACGTTTGTTTTGGTTTTGACCTAGGGCTGTTCGATATGATGATATATATCGGGGGAGGAGAGAAAAATGTCTATCAATAGATATTTTCCTCTATCGTTCCTATCGCCATTTTGATACGGCAGTATATTACGTCATTCTGACCCTGCTTTACGTTCACTACTCGCGCTTTACGACTACAAAAACAAACATGGAGGGGCGTGACACAGAACGACGTCCTGGCAACAGTCCGAGACATAACAAGGGTCAGAAGATCCAATCTACATTTAATGGAGGTGATGTATAGTAAAGCAAGTCTTTATACTTAAAGCAAGTGTGCGAATATGTGAAGCTCGTTCTGGACAGCCACTGATTTAATGATCCCGTTCGAGGGAGGGTTGGGCTTCTCAGTATAATGCTATGGTGTATGTGGATACGTGGAGCTCCATCTGAGCAGCGGTGTATTTTGATGTCTGTGTCTATTGGAGACTGCTCACTTGAAAACCTGAGTGTTTTTATATCAGTTTTTGATATTTTATGTTGATATTGTACTTACTTTGTTTACTGGCTGCAGTACTGGAGATTTCTGAAACTAGAAAGAGTGTTGTTTATTTTAATATTTATTTAGATCTTTCTATGTTTAATATACTGTATATATTTTTTTCTTTTCTCATGTGTAACAGTTCTGCTCAACATCACTTCAAAATAAAAGGAGAAAAGAGAAAGTGCCTTTCATTTGTATTTAGTTGACGTGATTAGCAAAAAGTAGTAATGAGACATATATTGTATTGTTATATTATTTTGGGTAGACTTACTATATTTGGATGTATATTGTTAACGAGATATGAAATGACTCATATCGTGATATAAGATTTTGTCCACATGTAACAGCCCTAAGTGTTATGATTTACTATTCTCCTTTTTGGCAACACTGAGTACCCTGTGTTGTCGAACATGAAACATGAAACATGAAACAATGATTGCATGAAATTGCCACTTGTTATGAAACTAATAGTCACACAAACACAGCATGCTGCAGCCATGGAAGCAAGCAAATTTACTGGATCAACTGAGATGGTACTAGATTCTATCAGACCTTAAAAGCCTTGTTTCGAAAAACATCATCATGACCAGAGCCATGCTTCAACACGGGTAAATCTTGGAGTTGCATTTGCAAGATGGAGACAGCTTTGAGCTGGGAACGATTTCAAGATGGACGCCACATCAGCTGATTTCTAATTTACAAACAATAAATAATTGTAAACGTACACATTAGCTGATCAACGTACAGTGTAGGGCTCGTTGTTGCCGGTCGATGTCGAAATAGAAAAACTGCGCTTCTCTTAAAATATAATGTTGCGCTTGGCTCATCTTGAGCTTGACTTCTTTCAGTGTCCTCTACCTGGCAAACCGCGTGAACTTATAGTCTGGTGACGAGGGGCAGGCGGAGAAAACACTCTCCAATATTGTGAATTTGGACCGCGGTACCCATTTTAAAACACCATTTGTCAAAGTTACATATTGTAACTTTAAAATGACATTACCTGTAACGTCAATGTGCAGGGATTAAAGTGGCCTGGATAGGGACCACCATGTATAGAGAAAATGAAAGAAAGTAACATTTAGTGGCCTCAAGATTGAACAGTGATATTATCACATTTATAATGGGACTTTGGCAATCTGATGGGCATCAGTTATAACTGTCAGTGACGGCCACAAATTGAGTTATGAAATAGTAATTTCCTATAAGTTGGCTGCATGGGCATCATAGGCAAAGGAGGTGCGGAAATTCAAAAGCTTGCATTAGTTGTTTTTTTCATTGAACAGATCACAACGTCAAAAAAAAAAATATATATATATGTGTGTGTGTGCGTGTGTGTGCGTGTGTGTGAGGCTGCGTTCTTGCGTGTGCACATTATCCAAACACACAAGAAACCATGTATGGTTTGGAGCAACGGGTAAACAGACAGGAAAACACTATCCCACATAATCAAAACAAGGTAAAAGTAACACAAACCAATGAATCCTAATCCAAACACTGGAGTCTACCATAAATACTGCACTCTAATTGCTGCACAACACACAACACAACACACCAGCCCCACAGCTCTCCACTGACCGAACATTGTCCCCGGTCAGTGGAGTCACCACCCCAAAAGGTAATTTTAGAACTATGATATCTGTAGCACAATGGTCAATTTTGACCACAATGCAGTCGCACGCACGTGTGTGTGTGTGTGTGTGTGTGGTGTGTGTGTGTGTGTTGATTGTGTGTGACCACTGTGACTAAGGTTCTGACACACGCGTGGATAAAGTGTGACCACACCAGACGCCTTTCACACTAAATGCACGCAATTGTAATGTGAAACCACTGAAATGGACCAAAATAAAACATAACAGCTTTTGGAGAGCGCAGAAGTACACAGGAAGTCAAACAAATATGAACACGGTGTTGACTGACTCACTTGTTTTTTAACAATAGCATGATCATGAATTTGTTGATTTACGATCATTCCTTTTGTTGGTTTTGAAATACCCTTTGGGGAATGAAGGGTGTTGATCTATTAAGCAGTGCTATCCTCTGCTTGTTTTCCCCATTTATCTACCACGCTGAAAGATGCACAGGGAAAGTTTGACCTTTACATGCTGTGGTGGAGCATTGATGACGTGAACGATGAAATAGTCAAGCCTGTGGCAAGTAAAAATGTCAATAGACTAGGATGCACACAGAGGGAACCATTAGCACAACAATTACAACAAGAGGGGAATGTGTTTGTTTAAGAAAAGACAAGGTTGGCATGAATGTTGATAGACAATACATTGAAGGTTGCTTGCCTTCACTGTATTGTATACACAAGTCTAACCTACCTGGGGCAATGCTCTCTGGGTTGGATTCTGTTTTCAGGTCTGCTGTTTCAGGTCCCACTTCAGCAGCCTGGTCAGAGCTGCCATTTTGATCTTCCGTTGTGTCGCCGTTCTGAGTTTCAAGGACAATTCCGTCCTTTAAGTGGGAGGAGAAAGGAGATAAGAGGTTTTGTTGGTGCACAATAAGGACTTCTTATGCTGTTTGGGTTCAACTTGAAATCTAAAACAATATTTAATTTGATATAATTGACATATGTTAAAAAAAAGTCTGGACCTATATCATATCAATAATATATATGACATTTGCAATTGTACACCAATTATATTGACCCACAGCAGATGAATGTAATGTTTTGAAGGAATGTCAAACTAATATATTTTCATTGTGAACATGGTGAATCCACTGTATTCCCAGTAAACAGGTAAAAAGTAGTGTGAGCCTTCAATGTTTTTAACCACATAACGGTGCAAAAACGGAACAAGGTTGCCTTGCGCTACACAAACAAGAGAGGAACATGTCAACACATCGCCTATCACTTTCCTAGAGGGACAGGGGTGGTTTCATTTGAGAGAGCGTTTCAGTGTATGGATTGCCTGACATGCTAAGGGTTTCCCGGAGGAGAAACAGGGACATCTTGGCAGGCTGCCCATCTCAAGACAAAAGGGAAACCAATTAAAGGCTCCTCTGACCGCAGGTGCAAGCCTTTCCCGCCTCTTTGCTGTCCATGTTATTATTATCCTTTATTACAAGCACCAGCACAGGACTCCCTTTCCACTCTGCTTTTCCCATGAGAACACCCTACAATAGGTCTGTGGAAGCACTAGAAGTGTTTGTGGTTGCGAAATAGAGACACGGGGTTTTGTAATGCAAAGGAAATGTTGTATGTAAATGTAAAAACATTTAGGAAAACTAATAAAATATGTGAAGGAATACCTCAGAATACCTCTGGAACTAAATGTTTTTCTTTGCTGTTATTGCTGTTATTGCCTGCATATAAAATAATTATTGTATTAATAAGGTGTTCCCTGACTGTGTTTTCTGCATCACATGTATTATTAATAATTTTCAGGCTTACACTAATCAGTGGGGTGGGCTGGTTCTGGATGCTCTCGTAGGTGTACTTCTCAGAGCGTTTCTGACGCATCTTGAACAGCCGGGAGCCTCGGTTGGAGGCCAGAGAGAGCTCCTCCAGCATGATCTCCTTGGGAACGCACATCTTCTTCCCTAGGTCCATCTCCACATCTGGAGACAGAGACAACGCCCCAGTTACTTTTCTTGGTCATTTAGCAGGGGAAAAAAAGTAAACTTTTATCAAAGCGATTTACAGTGAATGTATTGAGATACGTGTCATTATGGTGCAAGTAGGGGGTTTGGGTATCTTAGCTCAAGTTCGTGGACATTGGGGATCAAATCCAGTAACTTTCGGCCTTGGGGTCAAACACCTTACAGCCAATGGTGGTTCAAGACCATTCCATCTAGGGGGGCCAGGCTGGGGTCAGTTGTTCCATCCGAGGGGCAATAAGAACTTGTTAAGTACCATTCAACGTCAGTGGTTGTTTGACCGGTGCTTTTTTAGGATTAGGGTCATTTTTGTCATAAACAAGGGGTATAGCAATGTTAATCCATCTGTTTTTACAGGTTAGAATATTTCTTGATTGCAAAGAACACTAACGTAGCACTATAAGTAAGTCTGTGTATCATCATTTGCAAAAGAATACTCATTAATAATAGTTTTGTACTCCACATTTACACAGTGGGGGGGGGGCAAGCTTTTTCATAAGGGGACACTGGCCCCCCGGCCCCCCCTCAGAACCGCCAGTGCCTACAGCCAAGACACTAAGAAAGGTTCAGGTACCGACAGGAGATTGCGCAACTCTTTCCAGTTTGCTCCCTGCATATGCATGCATTTCCTTGAGCCAATGAATGGAAACGTCCAAAATAATCGATCCACACTTTGAGGCAGGTCAACCTTTCAACCCCTCATCATCCATCACCCCACACAACACCACGCTTCCAGATTCTCGCATTGATTATACGCTAGACGGCGTTGATATGAGAAATTAGAAGATAATCTGTGCCTGCCATTCAATAATATCTCGTGCTTGTTTTGTGGTTCAGCCTCGCTAATACCGTGTGGATCATGTGGATGTCGTAGACCGTCACCCAAGTGGGTGCCACCCTATTTGCCAAAATATCTTTCAGCTGTTTGAAGCCCTCAGACACTCCCCAGGCCCAATGAGTCACCAACACAGTTGTCTGGGGGGGGGG
>JAOPJO010000139.1:12910598-12927022 GCA_027123675.1 Molva macrophthalma | reverse complement strand
TCTACAAAATTATTTTATTAAATAGTTTTAATACAAGATGAATACTCTATTACACAATATTGTTGGCCCTATTAAGCAAAACATATACTTAACAAAAAACAATAAAATTCTACTAGTAGTATCTCAATTTACCTTCAATTTACATTTGACATAAATTCCGTTTATAATCAAAATCATAATAATAAAAATGTTCCCCATAGTCTCACAAATCAGACTTGAGATTAACATCTTAAGTCTGTGTGCCAAGCTCACACAGATTTCAGCGTGGCACACAGACTGTCAATTGAATAGTCAAGTGAGAGAGTCAAAACATTAAAGTTTATTTTGACCAATCATGTCCCTGGGGGCGTCGCTCTGTAGGCGCCAGTTACAGGGAATGGTTCACGGCTGGATGAACCTGACCGGCGGAGCAACAACAAATGGGATATGGCTGACAATCAACGGAAGGGACTAAAAATCGGCCAAAAGGTAACATCTGTTGATTTGCCGTCACGGCTTCGATCTTTCAAAGAAGAAAATAAACAAATAACTACTAAAAAAACTTGTGTAACCAGACTACACTCCTGCTTTAGAAGAGTTAGCGGGACCTTTTGGCATAAGCAACGTTGCCAAGGCGCTGTGCACAGATTGCAAGACTCTTCTACAGCACTATCACCATAGTGCTGCCTCAGCTGATCGTATTGGAGGTATAATTAAAAATATGACATTCGAAGCGCACAAACAAACTAAACTTTTCCCGTTGCCAGTGGCAAGACAAGCTAAAAATTATGAATGCTGTGAAAAGCTAAGAGGCAATGGGAGGGCTAGAGGCTATGAAATGGGAATGAGGCATGTACACTATAATTAGAATAAATTCAATAAATATAGATTTGTATTTTACACTGGAGGTAAAAGTTGTTGGTGGTGCAGGAACAACAGTACTCTGCCCGTTTGTGTTTTATGACTAAATTAAATGAAACTGCAATGACAACCTTCACTCAAGCTCGGATGTCTGTCTAAACATTTAAAATCAGTGAGCTTACAGGGGAGTGTTGATATGAATAATGTCATAACAGAGCCAGTATTCAAACATAGAACAGCAAAATGCTTAAGGTATTCTCAAGTAGGAAAGAACAAAGGTGTGTATATTCAAAAAAGCTATCAAACAGGCAACATGCTAGCCTCAAGTGGTATAATTGACGACGTGTGCTGTACCCGGTGCTGTCATTTCCATCCATTCCTTCTGTCAAACAAAGACTACATTTATAGTCCGACCAATTGCTTAGTCAATGTATTGTATAGTCGATGTGATGCGCCATGGCCTTTAGTCAGCGTTTTGCCGTCCCATTGCTGTGGACGGGCAGTTGGCGCACTCCGCTCGCAGAGCTTCAAAATGTCAGAGGTGCGCGACACGCACCTCTGACAAATCGGCGTATGAACTGTGCGCGCGGGCCATGATTACACCGTGTCGTTAGTGCTGGCTCATGCAGTTCACGCGGGGTGACTATATATAAGGTTTTACTCACTCTCCCGCATGGCCATAAAAAATACTATTCACAACAATGACAAAATGCAAAACAGGGCCCTTATATTGACAGCTACGCACTTTACCAAGTCAGCCAGGGGAATGAGAAAAGTAGAACGTGTACTCCAAGACAGGAAAAAGGTGGTGGCAGTAACTTTTGAGGGTATACGCAGGCATTTCGGTTCCCAACCTCAGGGTAAAGTTACGTGGAGGAGGGGGGGGGGGGGGGGACAAAGAGGGGAAACAAAAGAAGGTAAATGCTGGCTTCAGGAACCCGCAGGGATCAATGAGAAATAGTTTCTACCCGGGAAGAGCACAATAAGCTGTAACTCAAACCCGGGATCAGGCCCGCCTTGGTCCCAGAAGTGGATCCGGTATTGCTTGCCCTGACACTAAATCAAACACACTCAACCTACATCAGGCAGGCAGCCATCACCCCCACACACCTCAATCTCTTTTCCCCCTAACCCTGCTGACTGACACTCAATAGGTTGAGGCTCACTATGCGTGTGCGGTGTCTGTGTATGTGTGTGTGTGTGTGTGTTGAGGTGTGTGTGTGTGTGTGTAGGTGTGTGATCGCATGCGTGTGCATTGTGTGTGTTTGTGTGTCGCCAAAGGGGAGGTTACAATGCCGCATCAGAGCCGCATTTTATTCTGCAACCATTAAAGTATAAGTACACACTAAAATCAAATTGCCAGGGACGGCAGCACCTCTGATGAAAGACTGGTTACTGTACTTTTTGCTAAAAAAAAAATGTAGCTGCAATGCACTGTGTGCCAAGTGCAAACCGACACAGAGAAAATAGTTCAGTACGGATTAAGATTGGTGTGCAAGAGTTCACCGCAGGAGTGTGTTTTATCGTGACTGGCTAGATGAGTTCAGTGAGGAAATTATCAAGGATGGAAGGAAAATCTCCACAAGTATTCTGACGACTACCGAAACTTACTTCGTGACACCCCACTTCTTCCCCGCCCCTTCCTATAAAATATTTATTTTATAAAACTACTATAAACATACTTCATCGGCCCCAAAAATAATTGTACTCTTCCCCTTTATCTTCCCAAAACATACTGGTTGTTTGGTGGCATTTTGTTCTAAGGAGTTGTATTTTTTGGACTATAAAATCACTCTATGCACAATCTGTGTCCACATGGTCCACTTGGTCAGTATCTAAACCGAACCCTCGCTGGAATTATAACAGACCTCAGGGGGGTACTAATTACTGCTAGCTGTGATATTGTTGGAGGGGGATGGAAAATAAGCGGTCTGATTGAAGATTGAATGAGTGTTGCAACGTAGTCAAACTTCTGTTTTTGTTATGTTAATGCAGCTGCAGCAGCTCGGCCCAGCACTCTGGATCCACAATCACGTTAGAAAGGAGAAGGGAATGAGGGGAAATGATTATAGCTCAGGGAACGAGGCTGTACCCACACCCCCCCAACCCCCATCCATATTACAATTGACAAAATGTGCCGCCCACTCCGCCTCTTCATGCATTGTAAGGGAAAGTTTCCCTTTTTTAATACATTTTTTATTTTTGTCCCTCAAATGACCTTTGTCAAGCCACAGTTAGAGCACAGGAAGGAAACAAACAAGCTCACAGATGGCGAATTGTTAACAATGTTAACATTCACATATGCCTCAACACCACAGTCCCGATGACAGATCTGTGACTGTGCTTTTGGGACAACAATGCAATGCAGGGCACGGAGGACAGGTGTCTTTGTGCTTCTTGCTAGACAGACTACTTGTAATCCGGGGGTAAGTGTTCTCTCTTTTGGTCATTTCATTGGGGATGGCAATATAAAAAAAACTATCATGACAACCTCAATGCAATTCAATGCACCAAAGCACACCAGCTTAATTTACAAGGCACTTTTCTTTTCAATTCGGAGGAAGAAAACACTGACACAAAAGGACACAGTTAAGCAAAAAACAAGAGCCTTCTGAAAAAGAACTTTAGAAGATGACCAGCCTTGTTTCCCCTGGAAGTGGGTTTCCAAAGCACCAGCCCTCATGGCAAAGCATTCCTGGCATTCAGAGAGGGGAGCAATGCACAATACAAACAAAATTGCACTCTATACACATTAGTCTTTGAAATATGTCTTGAAACACGGTTTCGCTGCACAGTGAAAGCCCGTTGAGAGTTCAAAAGTGCACTGTGGGTGCATTAAGCTGGGGCTGATGATTAACTCAGTGCTAGATCACTGGAAGTGTAAATATGAGTGAGAGTGTGTGTGTGTGTGTGTGTAAGTGTGTGTGTGTGTAAACAATTACATGATCTTGGATGAAATGAATCGGTGTGTACCAATGTTAAAGATATTAACCTGGTTTGCTCGTCTCATTGAAAAGACCCTTTAAAACGGATCTCAAGAGGCTCAGATCAGTCTTTTAATGTACCATTGGTTCACTGGATATGGCCCTGAAAATCTCGAAGGAAGACGTTTTTAGCTTATGGCGGGTGGTCAAATAGACACACAAAGAAATATTATATATAATATAATAATATAATATCATTGATATGTTTTCTCCTCCTGCGTTTAGCCCTGCCTGTGATTCAGCAGCTCTGCCTCATAATCTTCTGGAAGATATCTGCCATAAAGAGGGTCGTACCGAGTGGCCAAGAGAATAAAGTAGCCCATTAGGGCCTATTGGGTGGCATCTGGTGTCATGCCATTGATTCACAGTCTCATAACCAAGTGATATAAATGAATATTTTTGAGAAGTGTGTAGTTGGTCTGGCCTCATGGTCCCTGCTGCTCGGACTAGTGGCTTTACTTTCACTTCTATTTCTACAGTGACAAAAGAACCAGTGTTTCCCCACACATGAGCATTACCACAGAGGGCTGCACACCGTTAAAGGTTGCCCAGGTATATTAGGAGACCATGTCTTCAAAAACACATTTGTACAAATGTATTTAAAAATGTTTAAAATGCTACATGAGTGCATACAACCAAGCTACATCGCCTTTGGCATCGCCTTGGAACCAGACGAATCTGCGATGTTTTATTGGCTCTGGCATACGAGTCTGGCCCCACTTTCGATCAGACAGATTTCCAGCAGTCCCGGCCTGTGTTGGGCCAACCACAACAGTTTATCTAAGATGGGGCTGGTTTTATAGGATGACTGTACAGAGAAGCGCCATATGGTAGCGCCGTTAAGGCATTTTCATAAACAATCAAGTTGGCTGCTGCTGATGTGTCAGCAGCAGCTGACGGCCCTTGGAAATTGAAAATTAACTGAGAGGTTCCAGACGCATTTGCGAAATGGTCCGGCGATATCAGGCTATCTTTTACAAGCAACACCATTTTTAATTCTCCTAAACCTCTCATGTTGTCATGACACGTTTTTTACGGCTGAAACAATTTTTTGTTTGGTTAGAAATAGAAAAAAATAGAAAAAGTACCAGTCAGCCCTAATAGAAGAAAGATAATCGTACAAGGCAAAACCCCAAGTATGGCCATGTTGTCTTTTTTTGTGGATGCCATCATTGACCATGCTATTACCGTGCCTTCAGATTTAATAAAACAGTATTTTAAAAATATATTAATTGTAGCTTCGACCTGACAACAAGCCTTGTTCTGGAATTCTCATCTGAAATTTGATCATTATGATAAAGTTTAAATGCACACTTTTGTTGGTTGTAACTTCTTCATTAAAAGTAAGATATTTTTCTTAATTGTAAAAGGTGGTTCTGGCCAAAATAAATTCATCAAAATATATGTCTAGCCTTTAGGGTCACCATTATAGCCACATTACTTAGCAATTACCAACCAGTTTTTCGAATGTGGCGTGCTCAACCAGCCTGGTGATTGAAACACAAGATACAAAATATTGGCCAACGATACAACATCAAATTCCTAAAAGCCTGAAATGACTACTACTATAAAGACCTGTCCACAATGATGCAGGAATATCTTCAAGGGAAAGTGTTTTATGGCTCTGAATTTGATCACCTTACCATTTAACCTCCCAATTGGTGGTTCTGATTGGGTTACAGATTGCATCAGATGATCAATCATACAAGGATAGTTATACGTTACGCTGTATGCCGTATTTCAAAATTATTTTTGGATGGCATAGCCTATACTGAATGGAAGGCCTCCAAAGCCGGGTGAATAGTTGGAAAATTGCAATCGCATTACTATTCTTTTCAATGTCCATTTTGAATGAGAGACAAAATAGAAATGGATTAAAAAACCCTGGCCCCATGAAATAGGGGTCATAATTTAATTATATTCTATTGACAAGCTCTTAGCCACATACCAAACAGCACTCCGAACGAGGAGGGCTTTGTGCATGTGTAGGCCTATACTTAAACTGTGCAGGCCAATATGTTTGCAATTGTTCACAGAGCAAGGCCTTCCATTCAGACAAGAAAATGTAGAGTTAATTGCTTAATCCTCAAACTCTGTCCCACCGCATTAAAACAGCCATATTGTAGCAGTCCATTTGCAGCTTTACTTTTTATTATTACAAAACTGCATTGTCACAGGAAACAAAAAGGGCAAAAATATATACAGACCTTGCTAATTTAAAATGTTGAGATTAATAGCAAAGAGGATACAATGTGTTTCACTGAGAAATAACCAAGTTCTTGAAAAAAACACCCTGTGCCGACATGCTGCCATTCGATCCTTTATAGTTTATAGCTAGCAGCTTCATTCGTTACAGTTTGCTGCCTCTCCGAGCAGATTTATCTACAGAGCATCAGATTGGGTGATATCGATGCCAACTCACATGTGAAAACACACAAACAAGCCGTCGGATGCCATCCCGATCACTCTAGGTGCTCCACAACATATATTGGTGGTTAAATAAAGATATGGTTACTTTTTTTCAGCTATTCAGGGGCAAATACAGAGTGGAGAAACATTGAGTTTGGACGATGTTTGAGTTGCGTGTTTGACTCTGGAACCGGTGCCTGATGATTCAGAGTTACGTTTGTTAATCGCTGCCAAGTCTCTTTGAGCTTCACCCAAAACGATAAACGCCTCTGAGCCACCAGCAACCACTCTTAGGTATCTTTTTTTTGGCGTTAGGCGTCGACATAATGTTCCTGCGCAGTAGCTCGGCCTAGTAATCCATCCTTTCATTTTATTAATGCTAAAGCATCAACGCATTATCATTTTGTGCGAGATTCTTGCCAATTCCCAAACCACTAAAGATCATGAATAATGGTGGTGGAGGTGGGGCTGCATGAAGTTGCTTTTAGTCCGTCTCTGTGAACATCGATCTTGGTATTGACACTTATGACATAATAAGGCCCAGAATGTGTCTCAGTGGGATGTTTTTTTTTTTATTCACCTGATACAACAGCACAGAGGCGCGTTGGATTTCGGTGAATAGACGCTATGAATTAAGTTTCAATCAATAACAAAAACAAGTTAAAGTGCTCACCAGGAGGTTCATTTCAGTTAGCAGGGAAAGTACAAGATGATGGAATTAGACCGATAGTTAATATCCTGCAAACATGAAGAACCAGCTCTCAACAATTACAGTAGGTCCAAGTACTTAAAGCACAATAGATTTGAGGCAGAGAGAGTGAGGAGTAAGCAGGCTATCAGTGCAGGTGGATTAAGTGCTGGTAATCGGCTTTATTGAGCAGCGGGAAACGGCAGAGCAGATGAAAATGTCAATAGCATGGTGCATCTACACTGCCAAAGTGGAACTCCGTCCTGTAAATTCTCTATTCCACCTGTAAGGTTGAAATGTTGGGAACCACATCTTAAAAACAAATCTCTTTTTAAAATGAGCTCAGCAATTCTGCCTCTGCAGATCACTCTGCAGGCCACTGCGGAATCCCCTGTACCTGGCACCCCTTCAATAATACTGTACAAATAATTCACACGCCTGCTCTTAACACCGAGCCATTGAGATAAGATTAGCCAATATGGCTGTGGATAGGAGATAAGTGGAAACTAATTCCTTGTGTCTAAGGGCCATACAGTTCATGCACAGTTCCCTGTGGACTAACCTTAACAGCCGCAGACGCCTCAAACTCTGGAGGCCACCACCAATCTTGGTTGTAATCAAATGGCTTTGTCTAGGATGGCGGTAAATGAAAGTAAAGTAGCAAGGTGATGCATCCCACCCACCCCCCCGCCTCTTAGTTCATCACATGACAAACTCAAGATCTTGATGGGCGGTTGCAGCCAAGCGGCCCTCAGACATATTACCTGGACACCTCTCCCCAACCCTGTCTTCATTATGTGGCTTTTGATGGCAGCAGTAGCTGTGCCAAACTCATGCTTAGGGGCTACAGATGCATCTTCGAAGGAACTTTGTGAGGGATACCAGGCAATCACGGCTGCCCTCTTTTCCTCTGCTGGCAGTAGTTGCCGCAATATGGAACACCTGCGGCAAGATGAGCACCTGGGAGCGACTGGGAGGAGTTCCATCTGACTGAAGTGAGTGCCAACAGCTAGCTTCAACACTGGCCGACATATTTCGAGAATAAAGAGCTAACAATGGTGGTCGTGGGGGGGCGGGGACGGGGACGGGGACTCACATTCATATAAAAAACTCAGGAAATGTGGATCAAACCGTTGCATGCAAACAATGACATGCGCAGCGACAGCTTTGCTCTAATGTGCCAGGTGTCGTGGCAAACTCATATCATTTGCCAAGCCATCTGAGCTTGGAGACCACTGTGGGGGGGGGGGGGGTATGGGTGTTATTCACACATACTCCTAGTAGACACTGCCTCTTTTAGCAAATAGATACCAACACAATTCCAGGATACTGACAAGGCAACCACATATATACACAGCAATACTTGGAAAAAAAGGATGAAAAGAAGACCTTTGCGTTGAGGTTAGAACCTTATATTGATGGCTTATTATTATACGGTGAGACAAACACACTGCCACATATGCACATACACCCCAATCTTTTCCACTGATCTATCAGTCTTTGAACACAGAGCAATTTCATCCAAGTGCCAAACTTTGAGAAAGTAAAAGGGGACTCGTCATCTGTGCACTCTGTCTTTGTGTACATCTTCTCGACACAGCTATGGCACTGTCTGATAATACCCGGTGGTGTGGCAGCTCTGTAATTTGTCAAGGCATCAAGAGCACTTGTAAAACTTTTCTCTGACACGTGGAATGGGAATATGAAACAGAGCACACTCATGAATATGCAACAGCCCTTCTTAGCACAAACGTGGCCCATGTATTGCTCCATAGATGTAATTTCCGATTGGACATGGCTTTCATTTGTGTGTGATGCTACCAATACCTCTATAGTCAGACATATGAGTGCATGATATCTTAATCAGGGAAATAAAACACACAGGAGAAGCAGTGTCACATTATGACAGAAGCAATCATTTACTCTTTGAGCACTAGGATCCTAATGTAGAATACTGTTTTAGATTATTAAATAATTTGTTACAAACTGGCTTTTAGACATGCCTTATTTAAATGACAATATTCTCTTGGCCCATTTGTATATCAAGGATACAAAGAGGGAGACTTCAAAGTGTACCCATAGGCAATCCAAAGACGTATTAAAAATAGATGGATACATTTCAAAGTATATATTTAAGTAAATAAGTAGTAAGTATTTTTATAAATGATTTGTCAATCTATCCAACTACATTAGAATGCATCACATGTACACATTGAATTACAATGTTGTGCCCTATGAAGAGCAAGCATTACATAGCATGATTTTGTTTCTCGGGCAAGAACTGCACGGCATTATAGTATGTTTTCATATAAAGCAATAGTCGATAGGTCTACAATGGTCAGGTTTAACAGGTGCTCTTTTAACTTCCCTTGAAGTTTGGCCATTTTGGCTGCTGTAAAACTCAGATTCCCCCTGTGAGCGGATCGGAATGAAGTGCAATCTTAATCAGGTTGCTAATTTGCTGTGATGTGATTCATTTGTCACCCTGAGGGCTACTGCAAAATGACCTGCCAAGCAGCAGCTATCCAGAAAGCTCACCAACTACTCCAAAAGGTTGGTCCATAAAGTTATTAAAGTAATACTTGAAGAATTCCATGTAAATAGTCTGCTTAGTCACCATCTATCGTCAAATGAGGTAACCCATTGGTGATTGAGCCCATGGCCCACTGATGAAAGCCCTTGCATTTGCAGTTTCATGAATGTTACAAATTGGGTGTCGGTGGTGACATTCCCGAGAAAATCACAAGCGGCGCAGTTAGTGATGATTAAGGAGCATACTGTTTTTTTTTTCCAGGTTTCTGCTAGTGTTGCCAGTAAACCAAATGCCAAATGACTGAAGTCACACAGGGGACACTGTTTGGATCTCTGGGAAGTGTAGTCCAAAAACATGGGTCGCTAAAGAGGACGAAACAGAGGTTTAAGACTGCCACTTTAGCTAAGGGTTTTTTTTTTGTTTTTTTGGAAACATATGCTGTCCCTCATCTTTCTATTGACATGCATATTGTCTTGTGTATGCATTATATCTGCAGAGATGACACCACGACCAATAGTGGAGAGCATACATTCATACCATAAATGTATAGAATACATTAAAATATATACTTTGTAGGATAGAAACAGAGAGGAATGAGAAAAACACCACCACCATGCATTGAAATTTGGTACTATGGAGGTAACAAATGGAAAAACAAGTTACTTGAACAGTTAGCTTTATAGTACCAAGAGAAGAAAAATATTAGTTTGATTTAAGTATGCCACACAATACCAATAGTCTCCTCTGTCTAGACTCTGGAAGGTGAGTTTTGAAAAAGAAATCATCTGTAAATAGTATATATTCTTTGAGATGACATGACATTTAGTGTGTCCAATTAAGAACTCCAGTATAAATCCTGCTAAACTACTCCTTACTTCCTGCAGACAATCAATTCTCTAAAGGATCTGAGGTTTCTATTATGCAAAGAGCAGACTAGGAAACTTAAAAACAGCTTTTGTCAGTGTTTTCTCCTAGGACAGCGTTTTCATTTTCCTTCATGTGGAACAACTCTCCTTTGGGGTGGAAAATTGAAATTTGAACAGCAGCAAATCACTGTCTCTACAATACCCCGGCCCCCACCCCCCCTCCATCTTCTCATCTCGACAAAGAATTGACGATTCCAGGTGCTCAAGCATAAACAACTTAGCCAGATTTCCTAATAAAGAGGCAAAGTCAGAGCTTTAACTTACATTAAACTATAGGTTACTTTTACAAATCCCGGAAACCAATACTTGGGGCCTCAGAACGCCCGGGGCGATCCATAGCACTCAACAACAACTCATTAACTTGACAACTCTGATAAGTGATGTTGACTGTGTATATCATATTTTAGACCTCGCTTGAGTGAAATATGAAGGACGCACTGCAGTGACAGATAGCCAATAAGTCCTCGTCCCTTCAGTTTGACAGTACAGTTAACAGCTGTTGCCGTTTACCCGTATAATATTAAAAGATGGGAGCAGTCCATAAGCACTTGAGCATTTAACGGTCTTATGAGAGTTATGGCTGTTTGCCTACATTGTGTATTCGTTCCATGAGACTATCCGGTCTCTGTTCCTGCTGGACTATCTGCCTATAGATGTATGGCATATGCATGACAATGTAAGGCATAGTCATTTGGTATTATAACATTACACACCTTTGTTATGATTATTATAAGAAGGATGGGGAGACATACGTAATGAGGGGAAAGGTTTTAAAACTTGCATAGTATTTCAATAGTTTGTGATAAAGAATAAAAACGGTATTCAATGCATTTTCTTCTTAACTCCAGTTAGGTTAAATGGCTCGCTGTGAGGCAACTCATGTATTATACAACTGCCTTTCCCCTGATAATGTGGGAATCCTGCTGAATGGCAAGCGGCTCTGCTAGCAGTATTAAAACACCTCAGTGAAACTTAAGTCCTTCTCTTGAGAGGAAGTTAAAGTTACTCAATTAAATATCAATGGAAATTAAGGGGCCAATGAAGATCAACAGGACTTTTAATCAGTGATTAGTCATGTCTTTATCCTCATTGTAAAAGCTATCAATCAAAAATAAAACCAGATTATTCAGGACCATTAAATACATAAAGTAAAGTAAGTTTAAAAACTTGATAAAAAAATTTGATACACCAATACGTTTGTATTGTTTCTGTGCGTGTGTGCGTGTGTGCATGCGTGCGTGTGTGCGTGCGTGCGTGTGTGCGTGCGTGAGTGCATGCGTGCGTGAGTGCATGCGTGCGTGTGTGCATGCGTGCGTGTTTGCATGCGTGCATGTTATTATCAATACCATTATACAGAGAAGGTTTGCAGTATAGGGCAGGGCAGCAATAGCAGTATACAAACACAGTAAGCTATTCAATCCAGTAGCGATCTAATAATGGGTCAACATTTAATTGTTTTTCATGGTGTTCTGCTCCTTCAGTACACACAAATGTTGGAGCTAACAAATAGAAACATCAAGGCGGACATGATTATAGACATTAAACTCACAGTAAAGGAGCACATTTAAATCAATACATCTGAACCAATAAGGTGGTAATTAAAACTTGGAGAAAGGGTGATCATCAGACATGGTGACACAGACATGTCTGTAAAAACTATTGTACGCACAAGTCCAATTGCTAAAGATATCAGTCATTACTTGATCGTTCTTGTGAGTCACTCCATGCAGGAGAGAGATAATAGCGGCAGGTATAATAATTACAGCATGCAACGTTACATACACATATTTATAACGGTCATTACTTTGATTTGAGTACACTAGAAACACATCAAAGAGGCAATGATTAGTAATGTAACAATGATAACCATGCAAATCAAGTGATATGAATAATGTATTTCCTTACCCTACATGTGTAATAAGAAGGAAATATTGATCAGTTAACACTACTCTAACACCAGGATCTGACACCATTTTAAGGGGGGGATCGTGTCCTTTTAACACCACAGAAGCGGTTTAGTTGCCACATTGCATAGCATGTTGACTATGATTGTGAAGTCTCTAGAGGTCTCGAGACAGAACTGTGGAAAGGCTCTGAATGTAAACTAAAATGATGTCACCAGGGTTTCATCCTCTGATGCAGATAACTTAAAAAGGGTAGAGAAAGCATTTCCATGATTCGGGATACAATAGTAGAACACATAAGCATGGAGTTAGAGCTCTGGGGACCAGTTTAAGAGCAGTGGAACCGAGACACTTTGGAAACCTTGAAAGCAATTATGCCATATTGTACTTATCTTGATGTACCATCTTAAGTGCTTACAATACATCGATGGGATGGACAGAAAGGAAGAACTCATCGACACTGGACAAACAGCCTAGGAGGCATTGCAATGGACATTTTAGGTTCTGAACAAAGAATACAACCGGCGTATCTGCTGTGCTACTTTGCTGTACTCTGAAGTAAGGAAGAAGTTGACACACCATTAAGTAAAAAAAAGGTTAAACTCAAAGACACACAATATATATGGTTATCACAAGGGTGGGTTCTTCTACCAGTTGTCAACGCACACAAGTTAGCATATAGCAGCTCAAACCTATCTGTGAACCTGTGCAACAACCACTCAAGACATTTTCCATCCTCACTTTCAGCCAGTAGTCCTGGCTTGCCACATATAGAGCATTTGGGGGATGAGTTCCCTGGGAGGAACAACTAGACAAAGGAAACCTTCACTCTGCCTGCCAGCGTGGCCAAAGATGTGCAGAGGAGTCACACAGTGAATGAGTTGAGCTGGAGGCATCTCGACAAGAGCTCTGAAACAGAATGTGTCATCTCAAACTGCAGTGTATTAGGAGTGATCACTGTTGAATATGGTTCACTTTGAAACATTTTACGAATTTGTTGAACATTGTGGGTTTTTTCCAACTACAACACTTATATCGGAAAAGGACTTTAATTACGATACATGTGATGAATAAGGAGCAGGTAGGGGTTAGGCAACTTGCTCACGGATGCCTATCAGCTATTCATAGAACATTTAGTTGAAAAGACATTCAGCTGATAGTTAAATCTTTATTTTAAATGGTATTCCTTAGCAAAAAAAAAAAAGGTCTTCCTAACAATGTGATCTGAAATTAAAAACGTGTAAACTGAATATTCACAATGCATGCTCACACACTCCGTGATTGTGTTCGTTATCCTTGCCTCTACAATCAGTGAAACGTGTGGTTTTGTTTCAGCCTGTAGCCCAGGTTATATCCTATGGTTTGCATATTCATTCTAAATTCATGCCCACTCAATTGTTTCTTTCTTTCATCGGTGTCAACAAAACATTTTGGGAGGAAATTTAAAGGTACGGAATTAGTTTTTGATTGTGAGACTCAGATTCAGAGACGTATGCAAATTCACACCTGTGTGCCACCACCCACAGAGCGCTGATGCAATCGTATTTTGTGTCAAGGGCAATTGTATTTCAAAGTGGTTGTTTTTGGAATAACAAGTTGTTATTATTTTTTGCCCACATAATCGTACCTAGCTTAATAGCAACGGACTGGCGCTGTTTGAGACATTTAGCAACAGAAAAGTGCTTCTTGTTACTCAAGAACTGCTGTGCTGAAGGATAATCATGGCAGACGGATTAAATGTGTTACTCGGAAGAAAATTGTTATCCAGCGAACTAGAAATCACAGAGAGATAGTCAGAAAGATATCTAGGAAGCAGCAGGTGTAATCTTTATATTTTAATTCCTTGAATTATTTTGAACAACAAGATACAAAGCTTAAGATCTTGTGTTGGGCTATAAAGGCAAAACGATAAATGTACTGTCTTAACAACTCCAATTTATTGTTTTGCCCAACAGTGACTTCAAGTTCTACCATGTGAATTATCTTCTACTACTAAGGCAAGGCCCTCCCACCTCTTTAACTATAGGCCTATCATAGTACTAAAGTAACTAAAATGCTGTACAATACCTAGTCACAATACACAGCCTTACTACAAAGGTCCGAAAGCTGGGCAGACCTGGAAAGCCAAAAACACAAGGATGTTGACACTCCATATAAAGAGTTATTAACCACACACCATTTTTTCTTTGAAAAAAGGTATACTATGTAACATTTCCGCATCAAAGGAATGCAATGTGTAAGATTTGGCCGAAATAGTCCTCCACACTCGATACTAAGCATATTACCAAAATGTCCACCTGTTTCAGTGTTCTGAACCGCACATAGGTGAACTGCATATCAACAGCTAACTTAGAAAACATATCAAGACTGTCAGTAAGGTTATACAACTAACTACCTTCATAAGCTATAGCTACATAGCTAATATTAGCATTATTAGCTGTTTACTTACCAGACTAGAAGAAAAGTCACAAGTTCAGCATCAAACTTCATTCCGTCACTCACCAAGAGCTGTCTCCAGCATTGGAAACCAATGCCAAGGTTAATTATTTTCATTTATTTTGTTTACCGCAAATGATAATTTAGAATTCACTACTTTTTCTTCCTCATGTTGGACTGAGGGCAGACTGGGAACTGCAGTGAGGGTGAGCTCTTACAAAGTGGTATTAATAGACGGTACGGACTGGTGCTAGCTGGGCTAGCTGCTAACGTAAGTAAATATCTCTGCAACACATTACAAGTCTTCGACATAACATCTTTTTTTATTTCTTCACATTCTGTTGATAATTATAGTTCATTTTTGAATGTTTTAAACTAATCATCTTACACCTTTAAAATATCCAAAAATGACTAGACCTATGTTATACATTTTGTTTTGTTGTGCACTTAAATTATACCAAATGTTCCTTACAATGTTCGACCCAGAGAAATCCATAATTTTATTCAAGGCAACGTGCATTTCCTTGAATTGCCAGCAATTTTCATAAGCAACGGTGGTGAAGACGATAATTCCCATAATCCCACGCAACTTCACAGCGTCATCAACCTACGTATTTTGTTATTTTTTTGATTCAGAGACCTCTAGTGGCAGAAAGGACATATTATACATTTAATATGACCTCAAATACGCAGTGTTTCTGCCTTTGAAGTACCACCGAGTTGTGCTGCGCCAGCCTCCATTAAGCTCCACAGCAGTGACTCACCACAACTGACTCAGGGATAGTTATAAATTTGCATCCACATAAAAAAAAAAAAAACAACAACAGAAAATGTGATTAATGCAATATTAAGGTTTATTTTGTTTGGGTTTTATTTATTTATTTATTTCTGACTCCCCACACCTGTTTTTTTCGCAGAGCTTTGCATTCCTGAGCCTGGGGGATGGGGGGGTTTGTTCCACTGGTCACATGGAATCAGTGACTCAGCAGAAGAGCCACTAGCACACAGACACACACCTCTGTCGTAGCGGTGTAATCCGTGGTCAATTATGCTTTTCTCTCGGATGGTTTGAGGATTTGGCAATTAACCCATTTCCTCTCTCTGGCCCGAGCCAACCCCATTACGTTTGGATTGATTTCGGTTAGAGCTCCCTCTCTCTGACCCCCTTCAGAGATGCATGGTGTGTCTTTTGGAGTGATGTGTCCGGTAAGAATAAGCCTTTATTCTGGAGTGGGTCCTAGAATGTCAGTACATATGTGACTTACTTCCTAGATTCAGGATTATTCATGAATATGCTTTCTGGAACAAGGATGAAAGAAGCCCTTAATTATGCCAAGGCCCTTGAAACATATGAATATTAAATCTGCACACGTTGCATGTGCCATTTCAAACCACTCGATTGCATTTCAATAGCAATGAGTGGTTAACCTGAAAACACTTTCAACAAAATCATGTCCAGATGAAGCACAAATAAACCCTATTACGATATGTATTACGATACCATGAGTGTACACATCTTGGCAATGTTTGCGCTGCATAGGTAGTGCACACATTGAGCTACATTGAGACACAATCGAGCTATAAAGGCGACACAAATGTGTCACTTGCAATGACTCAAAACAGATAATCTGAACACACACACACACACACACACACACACACACACACACACACACACACACACACACACACACACACACACAC
>JAOPJO010000139.1:12876110-12887823 GCA_027123675.1 Molva macrophthalma | reverse complement strand
TGTGCCTGCTGTGTTGACTCAGACACAGCATAAATAAAGAAACCCAGAGCGAAAATGCACCCCTACATGCCGGTTCGGCCGAGTCATTATTTAGCCTGAATTGATGGCTCATTACATTATCCTATTGCGCTTGATTAGGCCTATTAGCCATACTTCAAGCACACACTGCATTCCGTTTGGAGGAACTATTGTATGTAGGCCTATAGTGGATTTCTCAAACTTCTCAATGGGTTGTATTTATCAATAAATAGGCGCTGTTGGCCATTCGGCGAGTGTTACTCGCCCAGCATACAGCATTCCCAGTCTCTGGAGCTGACCTTTACGAGGAGCTTTTGAGTTCTACGGCCATCGTCTCCACCAGCATTCCCAGGTAGGCATACAGAGAGAAAGTATCACAATGTAATGAAACAGCCTAACGGATGTACAACTATTTTTCTTTGTGGGAGAGGAGGCATTGGAACGAGGTTGGAGGTCGAAGAACTCCCGTTAGTTGAGTGGAATATCTGCAATGGAGTATGTGTGCACGAATTAAAGTCCGAGGCTTACTAAAACAAATATGGCATGATGTGCCGTGTCATTAAGTGGCGCGTCTCTGGAACTGAGCAATTTACTACGAACACAGAGGCGTATGGTAATAGCTTGGCCTCCATTGTGCATCAGATAGAAATAGAAGTGGAAAGTCCCTCTTCCCATTACTTATTTCTTCTTCTATTGAACCCCAAAAGCATACTGAGTCATGTCGATGTGCATCAATTTAAGCCTAATATGTTTTTTATTATTGGCTTATATACCCAAATAATAGTGTTGTACAAGGACTTTCTGCTGTGAACCATTTAATATAGTATTTCAGTGCCGAAGTATTGGGTAATACTAGCTCATATTATAGTCTTTTAGTCCATTTGCTCTCTAGTTTCAGGTATATCAAGGGACTCGCCACAAGGCCAAGAGTGCTAGTAACACATACACAAAGAGGTTATTCGATGTGTAATGGCAAATATGCTTCTAAAAGCCAAAATGTAAAACAGCCATCTCATAGCCTCCATCTCATAGCATGGCTTATGGCCGCATTGTGTCATGGTTGAAAATTGCACTGGAGTTGGGCGTTCCCGGCTGTGATTGGAACTGCTATACGACTGTGCTTTGCCCAACCGTGCAATGGACCAATCCCAACTTTGATTGGCCAAACATTGCCATCAAATACAGTGACCAATAAAGTGACCTAAACTCGGCATGAAAACATACCGTCTGTTGCTTCTTTCTGTGAATGCTATCGCCTGCCCCAGTTGGATGGAAATTAGCATAATTAAATCTTAGTAGATAACAAGTGTCTTCATTGTATACACATCACAAAACAGTCATTGCAGCTAAGTGGTTTCAATATTATACATTGACCTCTAAAATGTGCCCCCCTTAAAAATGTATTGTATTGGGTTCAGTGTTATTTTCTATGCTGTTTCTCTTAAGTCTTTGCTCACAAACACCTAACTGTGGAAGAAGGTTGGCCTTGATTTTGAATTGCAGGACCCCTGTTACAATCCAACCTGGCATAATTCATATTATGGTAGAGCTTTCATAGTTTAAGTGAATATTTCAGCGAAATATACATGGCCACAGATGTTTTTAACCTCTTAAGTGGGTTCTAATAAATAACCCATTTGCTCTGAAGTTATCTGGAGACAAATGAACCGTGCCATCATTCTTGACTGCATGTGTCAAGCTTGCCCTCTAGTGGTGGGGAAGTGAATCGCTTGAAATCGTCAGAATCCCAGGTGAAGTGCCGTTTGTTTGAAGTGATGTCTGTCAGATGTGTGAATCTGCTCAGTTCCTTCAGTGCTGCATTTTTTGAATACCATAGGCTGAATTCAGTTGCATACGACGAGCAGTTGATTTCTAGTGAGACCTGCGCTTTTGGTGCAAAGAAACACCATCCATAATGTACTACAAGTTAGGGAAAAATATGGAGAAACTCACCTTTTTGATTATTGGTAGTTTAATTGGTTTGCGCAAACAGAGAAATTATATTTATGAACCGGCTGGTGCATGATTCAGTGTGTAATGAACTGAAGGCCAACATGACAGGTCATCAAAATTAATATTAATGAATGAAGATTTTCACAGACGTTCATTAAATACCAACAGACTGTTATGTACAAGAATAAATGGATACAAATGTATAGTGTGTGGACATTTATTAAACATCTCCATAATTACTGACCGTGAAATTCAAAACCAATCTGAAACAAAAGTCTCTCAAAGACCTGAGAACAAGCAAAGACATCTAAATAGCGGCAAGTTGTCATGTTTGGATGGAGTTTGAATTGTTAGGGTGAACAAGGAGTGCCATTTCACGTATGTATTTATTTAAGTCAAGCAGTGCTTAATAGTTGAGGAACATTTTTACTGAAATGGAAGCTGAATTTGAATAACATTTGCTACATTAGTCTTTAATTGACCCATCGCTAACTGTGGAAGAGCTGAAACATGAAAGTGTGACTGGGTCTAGATGCCATAAACTATTAAATATTGCCAAAAACAACATGTCTAATGTTTTTAGGGTCCCTATACTCTACTGTGCTTACTCTAGGACAAGTCAGAAAAAAACATCATGCTCCCAAGACTGCAGCAGAGAGACATACAAGTTGCACACTAACAATGAAGAACAAGGGAGAGGGAGAAAAGTGGTAAAATAGTACATAACAAATAGCAAAATCAATTCATCTCTTTGGACAGGGGTGTGAAGTACTTGCCAGTCTAGTCCATCTCCAAAAGCATTTGAAGGCCATTGTTATCAGCCCTCTCCACAACGGGAACACCAACCCTGTGGAGATACTTCAATACGGCTTTAGAAGGAAAATCATTGAGATCGGCAAGAGCACGTTTAACACATTCTACAAGCTGGCGCGCCACAATGAGCCCTCCGCGATAATGCCGGCAGGAGTGGCACAGGGGCTTATGCTTTCGTCAATATTCCTCCTCACAGTCAAGGTCTGCTCGAGCCGCCAGCAGCCAGCAATTGAACTGTCCACCAGCAGCACTCATGTGTAAAAGTTGGGAAAAATGTAGAATAAAAAAGAAACATTAGTGTGTGCAGAATAAACAAAAGGTTGTTTACCTTGACCCAGCTGCTACCTACATAAAAAAGAATGCTTTGCTCCAAAAAGCTGACATATTTACCTTGCCCCTTACTGTCGTTATTTTGTGACCCATTTTGACCCAGACCAGCAAAATGCAGCTTCGGTCAATCTTAGCGCGTGGTATGTCAGATTTTGACTTGGTTGACGCATTCATCCCCAAAATAAACCTCGACCTACCTCCAAAAAGCTTGCAGCAAAAAACGCGGCCCACGGTTTAGTACGTTTCCACGGTTACCTAACATCTGCAGTCTGCCGTGTCGGCTGGCCAGGACGGCGCTGCCATCGCACACTAATGGAGATCAACATGATTGAGAGGATGATGCAGCTAACCTACTTTATGAGATTAAGGGCATGTTGACTCTTTTTGACGGATGGAAATGGAGCCGGGGGGAGTGGCTCTGAAAGTTAGCCGAAAGTCTCTAAGGAAAGCACAGAGAACCTTATGTTTTTTGAAAAGGACACAGGTCATGGTTTTAAAAAGATGCTAACTTTGACCACCTGAAGGCAGCCCAGAGAGTAAATAAGATGTAATGTACAAAGCTACTATTAGCTAAAGGATAGATTTGTTGACTCTTGAAGAGTGTACACTTCCATTCTCCTTTGATAGATAGGCAAGCACTGCTGATAAAGGCTCATGGCTTTTTCTCTCTCTCTCTCTCTCTCTCTCGCTCTCTCTCTCTCTCTCTCTCTCTCTCTCTCTCTCTCCAGCCTGGACAAGCTGCTGGATTCAGGGCTGTACACCGGGGAGATAACAGAGCTGTCAGGGGGCCCGGGGACCGGCAAGTCTCAGGTGTACTTTCTACCGCATCATCACCATTTCCCAACACATCCCTCATGCTATTGTCCTACGAATGAGACTGCTGTTATCGCTTGCTACTTTTTATATCCTCACTTTGCTAACACACTGACGACATTTTTTTAATTTGCTCGTGGCTAGAACGAGATTGAACGGTAAACCACCCAGTGGGCTTGCTTTTCTTACTTTTTGTGATTGTATTTATTTTGAAAACAACTAGTGAGTGTGTCGCTCACCCGTGACATGAACGGAGCGCGTCGCCGCGGTTTACCACACAATGTATTTATACCTTCCCCCCCGCCGCGTCGCAGGTATGTTTTGCGGCTGCCGTGCACACGGCGCACCGACTGAAGCAGAGCGTGATCTACATAGACACGACAGGGGGGCTGTCTGCCAGCCGGCTGCTGCAATTGTTGCAAGTCCAAACGGATCATGTTGAAGAACAGGTGAGCTGACTAGAAGGGGGATGGCGGGGGAGGGGAGGCGAGGCCGTGTGTTTTTCAGGAATAAAGGGAAAATAAAATAAGACAGCGTGTGATGGGGTGTTGGGAGGTGTTTATGGCTTTAACATGCGTGACATTTCACAGATGGAGGCTCTTCAGAGGATTCGTGTCTTCCGTGTGTTCGACATCTTCTCCTTACTCGGCTGTCTGCACACTATCCGATGCGGTGGCCTTCAACAGGTCTGTTTTGCGGTTTGATGTATTTTGGTTCTACTTGATATAGTTTCTGCTATAAACATATCTTCAGGTGGCTAGTTATCAACCAACCGTGAAACTTTTAATTACGGGATACTTTTTGAGGGACGGGTCCAATAAGCAATATAAAAATGAAGGCCTGGATTGTTGTTGACAAGTTTTTTATAATTAGGCATCCCTTGGCGGTGGCTCTGTGAAAGCTGTGATCGTGGATTCCGTGTCGGCCATTATCTCGCCAACGTTGGGAGGCAAACAGAATGAAGGTACCCACTATAATCTTCTTGCCTCCTCACACATCGAAGGCCCTCTGGGGTCCTGTAAATGTCAGTGTACAACAGGCATAAACTAATTGTGTTTTCACAGATGTCCTGCAAAGTTTCTGAGCTTGGAATTGTGTCATGATTGTGTACCATACAGTGTTTTGTCCATCACTAGTGCATCATACACAAAATCATGACATCAGGATTAAAAGCTCGAACCTTTCTGTGAAAGCAGGCCATTTTCATTTGTCACTTGGGCATACAAAATGGCTTATGATGATTGGCCGGCGTTATTCTGAGAACCGGGAGCTCATCTGCACCATGTCGAGTTCTCTAGGTTGTGCTTTATCTCCACCTGTGAACACTCACCGCCGCAAGGTCCTGCAAACGGTGGGTCATTCTATCGACCGTCACGCGCATTGCTCTCCAAACGGCATTGTATATAAAGCACTCAAACAATGGTCTGAACAGGAATCCAAACAGGACCATAGAAATGAATTCCCCTGTGGGTTTTAGCTTTTTATGGCCTAGTTATTGCCGTCAATATGGTTTGTGTTTCCACAAGGTGCTAAAACCTGGAATAAACATCATGTTTATTGAGCAGAATCTGGAAGGCCCAACACTGTGCGACAACGATGACTGTAGTCCAAACTCGAAAATCAAATGCTGGAGATGTTGAATGCCAAATACAGAAGGATCTTTCTACATGTATTTTAAATCAGTGATTATTCCCCTACAAACTCTCATTAAAACTAAATCAATCGGTTGGGTAACTTTATATTTTTGCAAAATGTAACATATCTATCGCTCGCCTCCACCAAACTACCAAAAATGGCAAAAACACTTTGGTCCAGATGCTTGTCAGTGTTCCATTATGAAAGAAAGTAATTGGAATTTTGTTGCTCATTTCAAAAATAAGTTTGGTTTGCTCGTGTTTTTGTGAGACTGCCTCACTATGTAAAGTAAAACTGCCACATAAAATATTCTTGGAAAACTGCAGAGCTGGAATTACCAGATGAGCCACATTGAAATGGCTTCTACGCGTTTAAACAGGTTGTTAAAGTAACATGTATTGTGACAAAGCCTTGTCATTTTCTGTTTCTCCAGGCATGTCCTTAATGATGCAAGTCGCAGGCACCCTCAAGACGATCGCTAAGGACTTCAATGTGGCCGTTTTGGTGAGGATAACGAGGCAATGCAACAGATTCGGCTTTGGCCGCGAGGCGTACATGTGCACACGCGCTTGCATTTAGAAAAAACTGCAGCAATCTGGCTGTCCCAACATTGACACAAGGCCGTAATAAATAATTTAAAGATACCCTTATTTCTGGGACACAGAAAACAATGCATCCAATTAAAACAAAACGCAGCTCTCCACCATACTTCCCTGACCAGAAAATGGGCACAGTGCAGACAATATTTGTTATTTGTATGTTATTGGCGATGTGGTGCTTGCTATTCAGCCATATCGCCTGTAGGTCGACACAGCACTGGATTACCATGAGCTCAAGGGGAGGGGCTAATTTGCAAACTGTCAATTAAAATGAGAAAGCAGCAACAATCGACCACAGTAACAACGTAAATGGCTAATGAGAGAAAATTATACTCTACATATCTACAATCACAAGTAGAGCCCCTATTTCCACCAGGTGTGGTCTTGCATATGTTTCAAAATCAAACCATTAGTGCACCACATGTGGGAGTGTCCAACCAGAGGTTTGTATGTATCGTCGATAAAATCAACCTAACCGGTACCATGCATCTAGGTGGACACTCCCACTGGGGTGTCAGTAATGGGTAGGTCTTGCAAGTTTGGTCTAAACCACGATACCACAGCTGCCCACAATGATTAGATATTAGTTACTTTCATCCATATAATAACGTTGTTTATTTATCGAGTGAAGAAGCAGAAATTGTAATGTTCTTCCGCGGCTTCAAGCATATCATTTTTTCTTTGTCCACCAACATTTGGTCGGTTGTTAATGTTAGATTTGTAGTGCATTGATTTGGAACTGTTAAAAAAGGCAAAGGTGTCCAGTAATTGCAAAAAGAATGCACACCCTTGGAACGTTATTGACCAATCAGAATCAATTGTCCAACAATGCTGTGGAATAACGGCTAATAAGCAACATCACAAGCGTTGTTAAAATAGGGGGCCCCCTTTAACGGAACGGTAAAACGCTAACGACCACGGCGCTGTGCTTCAGGTCACCAACCACGTGACGCGAGGAGCTGGCGGGGAGCTCCAGGCGGGCCTGGGTCTGTCCTGGAGCCACGTCCCCCGGACCAGACTCCTCCTGGAGCGCTCCAAGAGCCCCGGACCACTGCTCGGCAGCACGCGCACCGCCACGCTCGTCAAGTCCTCCAGACAGGTACGTCCTACGGTGTCCACACCCGCCTACCGTGCGGCGTGGGAACCGTGGTAGAGAGCAGGGCTTTGATGGCTTGATGCTATGGACTGCCATAACATGATGCCTTGTCATGACAAAAAAATAAATAAAATACAAAGCATTGTTATTCAACCCACCTTTATGCATTCCTATATCTGAATGTCTCGAAGACATGTCCGCTGTTGAGTACTTCCTTCTTAGGTTGTTTATCTTCTGCTAGTTCTGTTTGTTTTTTTTCCTGTCTCAGCCATGTCACATCAAAGCGGAGTTTGACTTGAACTGGGGGAGTGGGCCTATAAAGGGACTACTGGGAAGAAAGCGAGTGCGAGACTCTTCAGATTCCTGACTGCATTCGTACGACAGCATCACCAGGAATACCTTATATAGGAATCCCTTTAAGTTTGCACAATGAAGCATTGTGCAAACAATCAATCCAAATGTATGTACGTGTGCTTCTTTTGCTTCTTTTGTATACTTTTGTTTTTTCAAAAAGGTGGCACTTGAATGTATTTTTTGTGGTTTTAGTTGAAATAAGACTAACTGGTTGCAGTTGGCCCAGGAAAGCTTTCTCTCAGATTATTGTGTTGTGTTCGGGAGGCGCCACTGTATATATCCCCAATATTCTGTAAATACTTGACGTTTCATGCTGAGGTGTTGAAGGAGGCTTCAAAATGTGTGGAATCCTCTACATGTAGATGATGTGTGTGGGACAGCGAAGCCTTGTCTTGTTTTCCTTCTGTTGCTTGTACATAGTTCCTCTAAATAGTTACTTTCTTCAAGGTAGACCAAAATAACACAAATATTAATAGATTGGTGTTACCTACATTTTTTATTACCTATAAATGCATTTTGGCATATTATGCACATCCAACAGCAGCCAAAATGTTTTGTATCTAATTCATCTTGTTTCACCAAACGTAATTAAAAAAAAGAGAAAAAAAACATCCTATTAACATTTCAAAGTTATCGGGATACATTGATGGACAAATGTCCTCATAGATATTCTATGATCTGCTTAAACAAGTCAATTATTACATTTTCTTTGATGCAGTTTCTGTTGTGAATCAAGAAAATATTTTCTACAAAATAAATGTGTTGATATCATACCTCATCCGTTGAGCTATTCCAACCACCATAACCTCCAAGACTTATACACACTGATCTCGAGTTCACTAACGGAAGCAAAATATAACAGTAGTACAATATTTTGGTACCACATGTTTTTTTAGGTTTTTTATGCGTATCAATGTATTGAAAAGGAAGGAAAATATATATAAATATGGATGACAAAACATGATTTAGTTTATCCATGGCACCAACTGTTCCCTTCCCCTGAAAGAGGGTGTCTCACACAGCGGTCATTGTCCTAAAGTTTATTAATACGATGCGCGGTTCGTACAGTTAATTTGTTTGGTTGCCGGGTGAAGGGGAGTGTATATAAAAGCGCGGTTATTGCCTAGGACTGGTGTCCCATCAGCAGGGAGGGACGACGCGTCTCTTGCGTATGCACTCCCAGACCCATCCGGGGCTGACCTTAAGAGCCTCGCTCTCCTCGCCGGGCTCGGCCAGCGTGTGTGTGGCCGAGGCGGCGTCGTACTCGGGCACCAGGTCTCCGTCGTATGCCAAAAAGTAGCGCCGCAGCTTGTCGTGGTCGTCCACAGTGGGGGGCAGGAAGAGCTTCACCCCGCTGAAGATGTCCAGCAAGGTCTGGAGAGGAACCACAACTAGGATCAGAGGCGGGAATCCAAGACCTGAAAGTCCTCAGTAGCATTTTAACGTGTATATTCATATGGTTAACTGCAGAGGGGCGAAATATTAATGTTACTTTAATCATTCTTAAGGCTGAATAGCGTAAAAAAAACATGCTATGCAAAGAAACATAAGACACTTTGCTGAAACGGCACTCCCGTAAGCGCTTTCCTCATCTATTGCAGAACTACTACATAACATATTTGCCTTAACATGAATCCCATTAGGTATTCTGTAGTTCAGGCTACCCCCACAGAGGAACAAAGAATATCCTCAACTTGCTACCAAGAAAGTCAAACAAGTTGAAGATAATCCTTAAACCCTAACCCCTCATTTTAAATATTCTAAACAACCTGATGAATGAACTTTATCATAATGAATACATTCATTTCAACCCTTTTGAAAACATATATTTGCACTTAGAACATGGTGTACACTGACCTTGTCCTTCCTCGGTTCCAACACGCAAGACGTTGCCTTTGGCTTGGTCTGTCCGTTGCTGTGAGGGCTTTCGATTTTCACCTGGGGCAAGTTTTGAAAAGGTATTCATATTCACATCATTAAATGGGTGTACTACTCCAAGGCAAGTGCTCCTACTCACGAATCATGCAAACTGTCATTAAACTCAATTCCTAAAATAATCTTCCCATGGGCATAATATGCAGCTTTTTGTCCTACGAATGTTTAGGTATGTCGCTGAACACAATCGACAACCGATCGGGCTGGAAGTTGATTTTCATGTAACCTCATCAAACTGTTGGGGATAATCACATAAGAAAAGCGTAGCATACCTTTTTTGGACTGGGTCCTTTTGGAACGGGCGTGCGAGGCTCAGACTTCACCGCCTTGGCTTTGGCTGTGCCATTGTTACCTGTAAGCACAAACACATTTGCTTGGGGTATAATTGAGGACCTCGCAATTAGTGCACCAACCTGTCAGAGTCCCTTTGCTTATCACATAATGGCACCGGGCTACCGTTGCACTGCCCAAACCTAATTATAACATTAGGTTTTTCATTTCCTGTGTTGAATCGAACCGTGAACTACAATCAAATGATTACCCAGTCACCCAAGCCAACACCCATGCAATTATTCACCATTAACCCCCCCCCCCCATGCTCGTTATTACGGTGGATGGCTCCAGTAGTCGGAGCGGTACTCACTGGTCTTCCTGGATGGAGGGGCCGGTTTAGGGGTGGTGGAGGAGGAGGACGGGGAGGAGGAAGAGGAGTTGCCCCCGCTTCCAGATGAGCCCTTGTCGTCGTTGGACTGGGACGGGCCGGCGGTCACCTCGAAGTCAGTGTTCTCTTTAGATATTCTGAACAACTCCTGAGCACGGCAAGAAATTGTAAAATGAGAACATGGACGTCGGCCAACAGATGCCCGCTGATCTCTTCTGACAGGACGGATAAGTGCTAGTATAATGTCATTTAAAGCCAATATGCTTTATTATCGCGTGTGGCAAGGCATTACAAACCAAAAAAAACTGGAATTATATTGTAGATATTGAACATCCTCATAATGAACAACATCGACATACAAAAGTACAACCATTTACTCAGAAAATGATGCCTGTGGCTGTGCAAATACAACAGCCACAGGCATCATTTTCTGAGTTGTTTTCTTTCCCGTTTTGTTATCCTTTCAGAGTGGCAGATTGTGGTTTGTTGACAGTAAATCGGTAGGAGGTGTTATTTTTCCCCCCGATGTCGGCGCGATGATGAATGAATACCTTCAGCTGGGGCAGGTTGGTGGCTGTCTTCCAGTCCTTGTCGTCACGGACACGGGTCATGCGGGGGAAGCGGATGGAGATGCCGTCGGCCGTGTGCATCTCCGATTTGGAGAACTCGGCGCCTGTGATCTCCCACACTGGCGCTTTCTGGAGAGAGAGAGAGAGAGAGAGAGAGAGAGAGAGAGAGAGAGAGAGAGAGAGAGAGAGAATACGTTTCCATTGCACCATAAGGAGTCAAAACCCTTATGTACGATCATTTCAAAAAACGAAAAAATAAACGTTTCTTTGTACCAAAACAATTTTGTCTTTTGACGCCGTGAGGTTTGCCCTTGTGCTTTTAAATCTTGACATTAGGCTGCTCACCCCCGGGAGTAATGCAGCATATCATGTAGTCCCGCTGTGTGATTGGTTCCAGCTACAACAGAGGCCAGCTAACCTCGGCGCGGCGCGGCCCCAGCCCCTGTGAACGCTGCCAGGGCTTTGACAGGAGGCCGTATCTCAACCCGGGGAAAAGAGCCTGTAGTGCCGAGCCCCAGAACTGCTGATGAACAAGGCCATTAGCGACTAGGTTCAGGAAACTCACACAAACTCTAGCCCTAATCCACACCACACCTGGTCCGCCCGATGGGGTTTGCAGGAAGAAACTTGTCATGCCTGAAGCAAACGGTCGTTTATGCCCGTCGGGAATTTCCATTGGGGATGGCCAACAAATCTGTGGCTGCACCGGAGAATCAGGCCATCAATTATGTCGCGGGGTCGTTAATGTGTGCTGACGTGCCAATCTCACCTGAGGATCGCGGATAATGAAATCGGGATAATAGTTCTTGACGATTTTCATCCAGCCAGGGATTTTGCTTGGCTCCTGCAGAGAAACACACACAGACCACACACACACACACACACACACACACACACACACACACACACACACACACACACACACACACACACACAC
>JAOPJO010000139.1:12850431-12865827 GCA_027123675.1 Molva macrophthalma | reverse complement strand
CTGGTTAGTTTTTATTTAAAATAAAAACTAACCAGATTGCTCTACGCTGCTGCAGTGGGAGCAATAAACCTAGATCGCTGTATCCTTACAGAAAGAGTCTACATAACCGAATGTGTGGTTGAGCACATTTCAAACAAAAAAAAAAAAGAGTGCTGCATATTGTACATTGAACACCAGGCAATACCGTACGGCTGCAATATTTGATAAGACAGCTAGTACAAGATGGTTTCTCGTCTTATTCTGAATGAGCATGTTGTGTATGGCGGTCGTACCCGACACGTGCTTGTTGATGATCTCCTTGTCCTCGTCCTCCAGTTCCTCCCAGCCCTCCAGGTCGGTGATGTCCTCTATCTTCTTGGTGGTGGCCCGGGCCTTCTCCAGCTTCTCGAAGATGCACTTGACGTGGTGCCACTCCTTCATGTCCCCGGCGGACTCGCTGAAGGGGTTAGGCACCACCTTGCCGATGCGCACCACGCCCTTCTGGATCTTGTCCTTGCACTTTTTGCAACCCGCCGTGCCACGCTTGGCGTACTCCACGATGAACCTCTGCTCCGACATGTCCGGTGTTTGTGTGGTGAAATGCCAACACCAGGGAAGGGGCCCGCGGGAGAGGAGGACTCTGTGTGGTCCTCTAGAGAATCCACTACTGAAATAGCAGGAAATACCTCTCAACCGAGGTAGGAGTACAACACACCGCGGCTTACAGAAAAACTGAAACCTAACAACAAGTCTGAGAGGATGTAGGCCAATGTGGAGACAGTTGTGGGCCAACGGAGTGGTTTGAGCAAACAGTGTAATGGACCTCCACATCCAGCAAGGTGAGGCTTGGTAAAACGTGACCTGTGAGTGAAACAGGAATGCTTTGAGTTTTTTTTATCAATAATGCTCAAATAAATACAATAGCCAAACAGTGATGCTTTTTTTCTACTAGGGCCCAATTTTAAATCAGTATATATATGAAAAGCCCTCCAATAATACACCCACGATTTACACAATTTAGTTCCTTAACAATTAGAGTGACACTGCTTTGTACATCATTACATTATACTAACATATCCCTAGACAGAAACTGAGCAGCGCTTGTGGCAAGCTTTGTGCATGCTACTGTGCCATGCATGGTGTTTGGTGCTCACTGAGAGTTGGGCCCAGGTATTATGATGGCCAATTAGTCATACCTTGCCTCCACAAACCAATATCACCGGAGGGGTCCCAAGTGCACCAAATCCTTGCATGCCCGGTGAGCAGCATCATTTGTAAACATAATGTTTCTTTTTATAGCCATGCTGATGATTACGTCCTTCTCGTTAAAGAGCGGGTGACCCCGAAAGCACAATCGTTCTCTCTCTCTCTAACTTGCCGATACCATTGCTGGATGGCTTTTTAATGGAACTACATCATGTGGTTAATGGAATATTCTATTGACCTGGTAATAATCTTCTCACTAGTCCGGCCAGAGACAAAAGGTAGTTTAAAGAGGTAGAACCTCTTTAAACTACCTAAAAGCTGTTTATACATTATGTCACAGACCCCTTGCAGGCATGCCTGTTTTGAGTAAAACGAACTACTTTGATTTGAGGTCTTAATTTGTACATAGGATTGTTGTGATTCCTGAGAGAACCATAGCAAGATCAGTGCATTTTTGGGTTGTTCGACAGTGACTGCCACTTTCTAAAAAAGATCACTAAAGTTAAAAGGAAGAATAGGTTTAGTTGTTTTTTTTGAGAGATTTAGTGAAAGAGTGATTAACGTTAGAGGTAGTGATTAGATGCAATGAGAATTTGACCCTACTTGTGACAATGTGCATCTCCTGAACATAAGAAATACAATTTTCTTATTAGCACCGCCACTCAGTAAACGTCCTTTAATTACAGGGACAAATATATATTAGATCATCCGAAAAAAATATAATGCATTAACTTATTAAATGTGCATAATGAATAAAGACTTCAGCTTCGATATAGACTATTGTTGACTTCAATATTGCGAGTACACCTGTCTCGTAGTGTAAGGGGACCACCTAGAGTTCACACTACGAACAAGGAATACCATATTTATTCCCAGTAAACGGAACATTCTTCTCCACGTAAGCGGGCTTCTGCTATTTGCCTGTAGACATTTTTTAAGTCACGTCACCAAATTAGCGCACGAGTTTAAAGGACACGCCAAAGCGTGGGAACAATAGGCGATCTTCAAATATTTATTAGGCAGACACCTGCAACGTTCAGCAGCTCTTTACGCATATTTTCCCTTTGGGCGTTAACGTGTTTCTGAATCAGATTATTAGTACACTATAGCATGCGGGTATAGTAGAACTGTGTGTACAAAATAATCATAGAACATGAGTGCAACTGTGTTGGGCTGCCCTAAGAGAAGTGCATACAAACAGCAGACAAACTAGCCGCTATTCAAAGCAAAAGTACGGTTGTTTCAAGGGAAATATTATTCACCCAAGAATCCCTACCTTTAAGAAGATTACAAAAAGACAAAACGATTCGATTTCAGCTTTTCTTTCTTTCTTTCTTCACCCACTGCTTCTTTTGGGGTGTACGTCCACATTAATCACTAATGTAGATCAAGCATTCCGCCCCCTACTGTCCAGGAGTAGCGTCACACCACGAGCCAGTTGGCGTTCATTGCATTAACAAAATAGTCGAGGATAAAGTATTAGCTAATAGGATAGGCTTTATGCCAACGGGTGTTATGCCGCGTCATGCACAGCGATAGCAACAGTGTGGACATGTTTGTAGTCAAATATTATATTGAAGAGCATTGCGAAATCTAGTTGCAAAATACAGTACTATGATCAACAATGTTACTGAAAAGTTGTTGCTCCGGAACTTATCGATTATCGCCTATTATACCGTTATACTCTAATAACCCATTGCATGCTATTATGAAGTTATAATAAACCCATTGAATAATAGTATGAGCGAATAACATTATTGCTCTGACTTGGTGTGTTTGAACCATATGGCTTATCAATTGCGGTGTGATTTCTGCCATCCAGTGGCCACAAATATGCAAGGTAAGGTAGTGCGAGACTATTATACAGTCCTGCACTAATCTTCAATAAAATAAAATCTTAATCGTGGAGAAGTGTACCATTTTAAACTCCAGACATTTACTAACAGGCCGCTGCCGCCTGATTAACCTCGTTATCTAAGTCAAAAAAGTTTACTAAAATCAAACTGAGAAAGAAGCAGGTGCTTTTCTGCAGGTGCTTTTCCGCCCCAGTTATATTGGGTTCAACTGACTATTACGGCCATAGTCACTATGCATTAACCAATATATATATATATTTTTTTTTTTCGTGGAATCGAGCAAAAAAAAAGACAATGTATCAATGTTGCGTGACTGAGGGAAAAGATGCAGTTTACGCAGATTGCGTGGAGTCTGGGTATCCTGAATACACTCACGGGACAGCTGAACAGCGCACCCTCGCAGTGCGACCATACGGAGGAGGTGTAGACTACGATACGGACAGATACATTGTTGACGTTGCTATACCGTTTATGCTGAAGTAACCTACACGAGTAAAGAGCGGAACGATTCGCGAAGGATGGGCAGCGGCAACGTCTTTTCTGACACAGACAGCCTGGGTGTCCCAATTAAGCACCAACCTTTGTTCTTCCCTGGTCTATGCAGGAGCGACTAATCGGGAAAGTAGCAGGCTAGCGACACCGCCAGCTTAGCAGTGAGGCTAGCTTGCTCTTCCCTCCGTGGTCCATCACGAACTTGCGACCTGGTGCCGGGTCGTTTGCACACAGAGAAAATGGTGAGAGAATAATGTTATCTCATCGCAGTCGAATTGAACATGTTATCAATCTTCGTTCGTGTTTCATGAGACCGAAACTGATAAGGTGTTTGGTTGAACATACTAGGGCCGAGTATGCTAGCTTGCTGCTGTAGCGACCGAAGCCAAGTTTCCGTTGTTACCTTATCGTTAATTAGGTTACACGTTTTGTTAATTGTTTTGGGCTAATCGTGCATGCGCGCACTTGTTGTCTGGTGGGATAATCTCGAGCGTTTACCTGTACTGAGCTGTCAGAGCTATGTTGTCTGACCGTAGCTGTGGGCATGGATACTCCAAATAGGCCCTACATAGTTTGTACATTTGCAAAGAAAAGCATGCCGTCTTGTCAGCTCTATTAAATATAGAATATTTGTATGCTTTTCAATTATCAATATACGTGATATTTAAACATGGCATTTAATCCGATATCAAGGCAGGCTATTGTGTTAACCTAAATAGCCTAAGGATAAAAATATGCATTTGTAGGCGGCCACATCAAACTCGGTACCAAAACACGGAAGAACATACTGCACAACGGTGGCTTTTTGGAATCCAACAATTATTTGGGAAAATGCAGACTTGTCATGTGTATGACATTCGCTTGATGTTAGTCTTCTGTTTGGATTGTAAATTGTATGGCATCTTCTTATATATTTTGATCTTTTTCGACCTCATAGGTTCATTGCTGTAACTTTTTTGCTTAATAGTACCTTATCGAAGTGTGTTGTTGTGTTCTATAATGTTACATCCATTACACTGTTTGCTTACATCTGCTATTCATAAAGACAATCGGTGTTTGTCTGCAGGTGTACCTGTTGAACCCTATAGAAAACCTCAGAAGCTACATCAACAACCGCCCGCCCCTGGTCATTTTTATGTTCAGTGTCAGTGCTGTGGCCATCGCCTTTCTGACCATCGGTTACTTCTTCAAGATTAAGGAGATAAAGTCCCCAGAGTTGACTGAGGTAAAGACCACCACCAGATGTTTATTTTGCATCAGGGAAGTTGAGACTCCATTGCATTGAAGAACTGCCTGTCCTTCATGCTGTCTAGAAACCCAGATGCATTTTCTCTTTTGGGAAATAAGTAGGTGACAAAATAGACATCTTTTAATTAATTGTTGCCAAGTCAAAATATATGATGACTAACAACTAACAATGGAATCAAACCATAAGGAGGAATGTAAGATTCCAAAGGAATGTAAGACTCAAACATGTTTCGATGTTTGAGTTTTCTAATGAAAGTATGGTTTACTGTCGAATCCCTGCAGTTTGAATACTATAACTGATTTATGAACCTTGCACTCCTTATCTCCCAAGAACAATAGAATCCTTTATCATTGTAATAATATATGTAATAATAATTAAATATGTTTTACAAGCCTCACATTAAAGGTGCTGTAGGTAAGGTTCAAGAGTTGTAAAGAGAGAGCAGAAAAAGGCATTGATTTTTTTTTAACTAAACAACCAAAACAAAGTCCCCTCACTCTCTGCTCCCTCCCTACGTTTCATTATTCTGCCATTGAAATTCCTTGCATTTCAATCACCTGTGATTGACAGGCAAGATGGATTCCCTGAACCAATCAGACAAGAGATACCCTGATTGGTCACAAATGAGCCGGGAAGTTTAAAATCGAAATTGGCTCATAGAGAGACAGGCACAATCAACCGGACACAGATATTCTCATAGCACATATCTTACAAATATAAATCTTACCTACAGCACCTTTTAACACGACCTCACACATCACCTCCAGATCAAAACACCCTGTCTTTAACCACCCCTCTGCCTTCTTCTTCTCTCCAGGACTGGAACACGTTCTTGCTGCGCTTCAACGAGCTGGACCTCTGCGTGTCGGAGAATGAGACCCTCAAGCACGGCCTGAACGAGTCCACCACGCCCGAGAGCACACTGGTGATCACCAGCGGCCAGGCGCGCAGTGGCACCCAGACGCCGCTCCTGCTGGAAGACTCGGGGTTCGTCAACATCTCCGTGCCCATCACCCTCACGCTGGACCCTCAGCGGCCCTTCGGCGGCTACTCCCGGAACATCACCCACCTGTATGCCACAGTGCTCGGGCAGCAGGTCGGCTTGACCGGTTGGTGGCCCTCGTGTTTCTAAATACAACAGGTCATATGTATTGTAACATGTGGTGTGGAGGGGGCGTGGCAAGGCGTCGGATGCAAATGTTTCTTAAAGTTAGGTCAGGTCCAGGTTCTGTAGGCCGCGGCGAGTATGATCAAGTTTGACAGACCTGTGTGTGAAGTATGTGCTTTAGCGGTACTCAACGCCCACTTGCTGAAAAAAGATATGTTGTAAACAAGCCTGATTCCTTCCACCGAACAAGGTAGTAGGGCTGATCTTGCTAAAGTGGCACCTGAACAGGGACAAAAAGATAGAAGGCAACAGGCTTGTTTACAATATATATTTTATCAAGCAAGTGGGCAATTAGTACCGCAACTCTGCTCAAGCAAAGACATCACTAAACGTCGCACACAGGTCCGTCAAACTTGATCATACTCTCTGCGACCTACAGGGCCTGGACCCGACTTAGCGTGTGTGTGTGTGTGTACTGTCACTGTGTTGACAAAAGTCAGCTCATGCCCAGTTCCTCCCTAGACTGAAACAACCTTCCTTGTTCCATGTACACACGTTACTGGAGTCACTGGACTGTATAAACAAGAGCAGTTTGTGAAGCCATCGAGATTCTGCAAAGAAATGTTTGAATTGGTTTGCATTTTAAGGACCTGTTGGGATAACTTACTCGCTGTCCGAAGAGTAGAGCAGAATTTGCACATTTTGGCTTTCGCAATATCGATGCTTACCTGAATTAAATGTATTATTTAGTCTAGAGGTATGTTGAATGTAAATACTTGGTTGGTGTTTAGTGATGTTGATATGCATGTTTTTCAGTTGGACTATTTGTATTAGGTTTTACACCAATGTCAATGGTTACTGGTAGAATGTGTGCCTTTTTCTCATTAGTCTCAGGTTACCTCAGTCTTTGCATTGTGTCCCTGTGGCCGGCTAGCTGGCCAAAGGGAGCCAACAGTTGTGGCTCTTTGTAGTGCAGGCCCTTTTCCCACTGTGTGTTTCAGTACAGGGCACTGGTCACAAAAAACTTTTGAACTTTTGCACATGCCAGACTTTGCTTTCTGATACATTTTCTTAATTTTACCTATTGTTACCCATTGACACTGATTGAGGCTCGCCCTATCATAAACTGGCATGTGGGTCAACTTGAAATGGCAAAAATTCTGATGCCTATTTTACATGTGCCTCAAGTACAGAACAAGCAGAAAAGTTGTTGATCAAGTGTAGTATATGGACAACTCTTAAAGCAATACGACATGGGTCCTCCCTTAAGGGCGCTTATAAACTTTATTGTTGCTGTTGGAAAGCTAGATTTCAAAATCAGCTGGAGAAACCGCTCTGCCCTCATTCCAGGAGCCCTGAGTTGGTATACACACCCTGACGAGCAAAGAGTAGCGTGTTTCTCTGGATCCGTCTGTCAATCTGACAGACTGGGTTCATTATTCCAATGGCAGTAATATTACCAATTCATTTTATTCTGCAGCTTTATTCTACAATTAATTTCCACTCAACTGTAAACAATCTGCCAACACGAGTCATCCCGCAGGGATGTTTTAAGCAATCTGTTTTGTTATGGTTGGTTAGGTTAAACAAAGAAACTATGCTATCTGTCATAGATGGTTTATCTGTCTGTATCTATCAATCGGATCAGTTTTATCTTTAAACTGTTTCTCAACAGAAATGGTTATAATGCATGTTATTGGTTATATGTTAAGACACTCAGGGAGCATGGTGTCTCTGCTAACTGCCATGATGAATGGGCCAGGTGAATAGCAATGGCTCCAGCAAACCCTTTGTGGGCCATATTTAACAATAGGCATATATTTGAACTGCAATTCACGGCTTGATCTCGATCCTGAGCCTGTTCCGTGTGTGCACAGCCATGTGCTTTGGCAAACACAAATATTTAATTTATAATTATAAATATTTAATTGAATAATTAAATGAATATCAATATTTAAGAAATTATTTTTTATATAATTTTGAATAGAACTTACAATACATTGTTGGCAGACCTTTGTTCATAGGGGCTGCACATACCAAACCAGACCGGTTATCTTTCAGACCGAACTGATTGATTCAATTCCACTTACAACTTGTGATTCATTGGTCATTGGAGTTTATAAATGCTAACAAATAATCAATGTTACTCTTATTAGAGACATCCAACATGCTGCGATCTGCTTCTCTTAAATATCATACCTTATTTTATCTATCTAGCTACTTATCTCAATAAATGTCCACAGACCTAAATGCACCATGTTTTCGTAATGGCGCCAACGCTATATGTAAAAAAAAGTACGATGAACGTGTATAGGAGCAAGGTGTAAGGGATATTATCTTGCAGTCTGGGTTCTGCGTGTGGAGTGACCCCTGTTGAGCAGGGTGCGTCACTGCTCTGCCATTGACGCACAACATTTTGTGTCTCAAGATTTCTCAGTAGGACTTGGACGTTGAAGAAGGGATCGTGTGTTCTGCAGCCGACTTGTTTTAATACATTGTAATTGTTTCTTCAGCCAGCAAATTGTTCATGTCATTCATTATAGTGATACAAAAAAAAACAGAAGGCTCTGGATTTAAGTGCATAGATCCCAATTTCCGTTTCTCAGACATGTGCTTCTGTTCTGAGCCAACTGGCCTTGCTGGTTTTCCGTCAATCTTTTGTTTTTGTCTCCTTTTCCGTAACCCGTGACAACATTGCAGGTACTATGAGAATTTCTGTGCACTTGCCTGCTACCTGTCTCCTCGGGGGCTAACTTATCAGACACGAAGATTAGGGAAGCCCTTTGGATGGTAAATGTCACCAGCTGTGAACACAACCACCAATATTAGCCTAAAATAAACTTAATTATGTGCTGATGACCTTTGTTAAAAGACAATACCGGTTTGGGTGATCAAATCATCGTAGCCGTCTCTCCCGGCTTCACTAAAACATAATAAATTATTGGAAGTGGATGCAAAATGCCTAAGAGTATTTTGCGTGTGCACGACTGCCACAAATGCGATATAGCACTTTGGAGTTTGTGAAAAGATTTTGTAAAGTACTTTCACTGTTATGTTGTCCACAAACTTAACTCCACAATGACCGACACACATTGATACGGAAAGACGAAAGTGCTATTTTGCCATTGTTTACATTAATTCCGGATGCACTCACTCTAAATGCTCTTCGGCGCAATCGGTACATGTAAATCATTTCGACAAACTATATTGGGGATGTTTTTTAAATCTCCGTCCCCCATAACCTTCATTTCACTTGACAAATACGTTATATATTTACGGAAGTAAATAATGTGTTCCGAAATGTTGAATTTGAAGCGTGAATGTCGGAGGGCATTTCAAACTGTATGGATTAATGTTTTTCTGCTTGTCTTCCCAGGCCGCGAGGCGCATGAGGAGATGAACATCACCTTCACGCTGCCCGTGCCCTGGAGCTCTGACGAGTGTGTGCTGCACGGCCACTGTGAGCAGGTGGTGTACAGCACCTGCATGACGGTCACCGCCGCCAGCAATATCTTCCCCGTGACCGTGTGAGTCCCACCACCCGCGGCAACCGCAGCATCACACGGGAACACCTGAGAGAGTCCGATATGCTTTCTTTCGTTTACAGTGGTTTTTCCAAGCGTCTTATGGTCGTTTTCAGATAAGCATGTTCTTTATGTTGTCTCGTGAAGCCTGATGAACACTCTCAACCTGATCTTATTATGCCCACTGCATCTTTAGAGCAGAGAGCCCCTCATCTGACAGATAATACTTTAATAACTTTATTGATCCCAAACTGGAAATTTGGGTGCCACAGCAGCAAGTACCTGACAGTTTTCCTGAAATTGACCAGAAATTTGTACCTGACAATTTTCTCTTGATAAATTCTCTCTACAGAAAAAGATGTATGTAGATGCAATCAAAAATAGGTTAATTAGTCTACTCTGGGTCATTGCTTCAGATGGCATCATTGGTTGTGTCAGGTTGCTGTAAGGTACTGGGTTTGATCCCCAATGAGTACAGGCTAAGCTGTAGGCATGCTAGAGCGAGATGCCCTAACCCTTACCTGCTCCTTAGCAACACAAAGTCACTTTGGATAAGAGCCAAAAGAACTAAAGGACTAAATAGTGTAACTCCATCAGGGTTGAACATTGAGGGAGTGGCTATGTTCCTGTTGTATGTTCATGTATACCCACCACGTCACGTAGTAACTGAGGCGTCGGTTGCGTTGCGCAGGCAGCCGCCCCACTGCGTGCCAGAGACGTTCACCAACGCCACGTCCTGGTACAAGCTGTTCACCACGGCGCGCGACTCGGACACAAAGTACAGCCAGGACTACAACCCCTTCTGGTGCTACAAGGGAGCCATCGGCAAGCTGTACCACGCGCTCAACCCCAAACTCACCGTCGTCGTCCCCGATGTAAGTCACCAGCCGCCTTTCCCCCCTTTTATGAAGGGCAGGCTCCACAGGCCCCCTACTATTGACTCTAATGTTGAAGTCCCAGGGAAAGTCCTTTCGAATATTTTGCATGCATATACCGATATTTGGGAAGGAGGAGGATTATTGTTACATTAATATTTTTTTGGGGGGGGGGGGGAGACTTAACTGGCACATTTCACTGCGATATCAGTTAGATGCTAGTATTTCAAATAACTTTATCCAGCATACAGTGTGGTGTATTCAGTTGCCATGGTATCAGTGGAGGGGAGGGGGGTGGTGGGAGTCTTGAGAACCATCATTGTATGTCAGATATTTGATTTTATTTAATACATTAAATAGCTGCAGTACATGACAAGTTACTTACTGCAGGTTTAAACAATGTATCCGTAGGTGAAAGTTTGAATAGCATGGAGAAAGCCAGGAGTGTATGTGTGTTGTGCCAGAGAGTTGCCGATTTGCATAGCATCTGTAGTTCCGCCTAAATGATTAGCGGTGTCGTGGCACCCTCTCCATCCGACGCAGGGGCTTCCCATCAGCGACGAACGCCCCATAGAACCGGTGGTCACCAGCACTAACTTGTGATGCGCATGCTTTCTTAAGCAGACCCCCTTCTTCTCTCCCGTCTCTTTAGGATGACCGCTCGCTCATCAACCTGCACCTGATGCACACTAGCTACTTCCTGTTTGTCATGGTCATCACTATGTTCTGCTATGCAGTCATTAAAGGCCGACCGGGCAAAGTACGACAAGTCAACACCGACTTTGCCACCGAGAAGGTACGGGCGTACCCTACCACTAGGTATTTAAACATTACAGAAAAGATCAATACTAATTAAAAAAATGTGATGGTAAAAAGTGTGGTGTGAGAGCAATCTCCGCTTTAAAACTGTTTTATCAGTGTCTGTGTTAAATCTTTTAGGAAAACGCATCTTTCCAATCTGCTAAGTAATTGTAGCTGTGTTAGCTTTTGTAACGGTGGCCCCTTGGGTGAACACACTCAAACACCAGTGTAGTCATTGCTGTGGTAAACATCTTCCTGCCGGCCGGGAGATGATGCAGTCTGCCCTTGTTTCTTTCAGGTGGCATTGTCTGAGGGTTGATTCACATCCAGGACCTGTAGAGCAACATTAAACTCTTATCACATGGACAAACCCGAACGAATAAGGAAAAAAAAAAAGAATTTACAAGTTGCCTAGTGAACCATGGAAATCCATTAAGGACACAAAAGCTCTGTGAATGCATTTCTCTTGCAATGTTGGGTTTCTCCAACCAAAGATATTATAAGTGCCTGTATCTATGATGTACATATTTGTAGGAAATGTTCTGTACACATTTTTCTTCTCTTGTTTGTTTCTTTGCCTGAGGCCCCCTGAGTGCCATCTTCACAACATGTGTTGCATCATCCGCATTTTACAACTGCACTCCGCCATTTTGTCAACCGCAGTTCAGCCTTATACGCAGAAGATAAGTAATCCATTACTTACAAAGTTAAATTCCCCCTATTGCCGACACTGAGCAAACCGCTAAAAGCAACAGTGTTTATAGCCTGCTCGCCAGTATTGCCTGACTAGATAAAATAAGTATCGCTGTTCCAAGGAAGAATTTGGCCTGCATTTATTGTTATAAATGTTAAAGGACACAAAACAAAGCTTGTTTTATTTGTTTCACTGTCACAGAAGATTTCTGATCAAATGTAATGGCTGAATGAATTGAATCGCAAGTTTGGATTTCGAGAACCGAAATATACAAAAAAGAAAGCTCTGTAATGTTTGTGTTGGACATTACATCTTTGAAGCAGGATGTGTTATCGGTCAATCAGACAACACTGGTAAGGAGGAAAGATGGTTGCTTTTGTGCATTTTGCTTTTGAGATGTCGACAATATTGGAAAAAACACTGTCACCAGACTTAAAACCCACGTAGGAAACTAAACTACACAAGAATCACGCATGGCATCCGTTCTTTTTTGCAGTTGAATGAGCTAATAAGTACAAGGATATATACAGATATGTATAATGTATATCATAATCTTTGCCAGTACAGTTCTCACCTAGTTGTAAAGTAAAGTCGACATGTCTTTTCCTCAGAATTTGGACACCTTTGGTCTGTAGCAACTAGACTAAATCTGAAAGCAGTTCTGTGCATTCTGCTCTTCCAGGGCAATATTAAACACCAATCTTAAGCAATTAGATTTGGAAAAGCCATGTTTGTTTTTGTGGCTCGCTGGGCTTCATAGAATTCCCTCTATTTATTTTCTAAATATCACCAGCGCTGTTCAAACTAATGAGCACTCGACGCTGGCTTTGGGGCACTGTACGGTCGTCTTTTGTTGTGGTGAGTTCATCAGTTCAGCTATACAAACACAGGTCAGGTGACCTGCTTTATCCAAGTTGATGGGTGACCGTGCAAATAGTTAATTAACGTTTCACTCATGGCTGTACTGAAAAAACGTTTCAGTAAAGTACGATCAGCCGATAGTAGGATAAATGAAGCTCAAATACCTTGCCTTGTCTTCTCTTTCTCACTCATTATATTATTTGACTTTATACTTTGAGCAGCAGGATCTTTGATCGTATACCATTTTTATTTACTTCTTTATCATATTGAGCAGTTTTCTTGCTTGTTCTTATTATTTTTTTTAATTGCCAATCCCAACACCCACTTCAGTAGTAATACTATTTATTTCTTGTTTCAAAATGCTCATCCTGTGGAAATCTTAACTTCTCCCCATCATTAAATTCCTGTCCAACTGCCCTTTGTGTTTCTAATGTCTTTAAATTATTCCTTGGTTATTCTTTTTGCTGCGTTTAGCACTTATTTATACCAGAAACACAAAATGATAGCGACCCAGAAAGCGGATGGGCAGATTTTCTTCTGAAAGGGTGTTATTTATAATGCAATTATGTCTGAAAAAGGACATGCAACGCTTTAGTAATGAGTGAAGTTTATCAGATCTATGTTCATTTGGAGCACATTGTGCAAAGACTTAAGTATGCTATAGTGTGTGTGAGTAAAACTCTGGACACATTTATCCATACGAGTTTAGTTTTGCAATACGGCAGGAGGAAAAACCTTAAAGGTTGAGCTGTTTCCTGCATTAGTGTGGGACCTAATTTGCATATTGCATAATGGCCAAGGCGATCGCTTCTGAGACAAAGAAACAACCATAAACACAGCTTGGGAAAGGAACATTGTTCAACATTCAAATGAAGAGTCTGCTTGTGTGATCTCAATGAAGGCTTAAATTAGGACACAGTTCCCTTTTTTTATTATTATTATTATTATTATTATTATCTTTGGTTCATTGGATCAGACAATCAAATGACCTGGGCATTTATTGGGTCAGATCATGCCCTAAATATAGATAGACAGTGTTTTAAAATGAGGTTTGAAGAATTGAAATTGATCATTTTGTGGTAGCTCTACAATTGCAATGGTTGTGTAATGGTGTACAAACAAACAACAAAATTACCCCTCACCTCCAAAAAAATAAATAAGTGTCTTCTGATAGGGGTTGATAAATGAAAGATGTAACCATAGCAACACAAGGTAGGATGTGCACTTTACAGAGAAACTGTACTTAGTCTCAAATGGCTGTGAGTGATACCTTTTGTGTTCGCAGCTAAACTATCAACTGAATGTAACCTTTTAGGAAGCTACATACTTAATAGTGGTGATTAAAATTATGTGTTCGCAGAATGTGATTCTATCATCCGATTAATTGTAATTTTTCCTCCTTATTTTGAATACATTGCACTTTGTTGTTATATTGGTTTGTGAATGAATGAATGACCACACAGGTCTCATATCTTGCTTCTTCATTGTTTCCACCCTCCATTGCAGGCCTTACCTAGTCTTCCAAAACCCCCACACATTGTATTCATTATACATGTGCTTGTTTCTCATCACCAGTGTCTGAAGTATTGTGTTTTATGCTGATCTTGAGTTGGAAGTGTGGCTTTTGAGTTACTGTCTGGCAGAAGGAAGCTTGACATGAAAGTTAAGGTTTTCACTGTTTGAAACCAAAAAAGCGCTGTTATTTGGATGGGAATTTATTAGATATTGTGAAAGATTTTGTGAAAATTGAGTTGGGGTGGAAATACTTCTTTCTTTCCAATGGCTGGGGAAGGTAGACTTTATCACATAACCAACAAATCCTCTGCTTCCATGTGGCTTTGTTTGCAGATAATGGTAAAGGTCAAGGGTTGTGTTATTTTGTTATTTAGCTTGTTTCAACAGATTTTGTATATTGGCGTAATACAAAATTTCCCTGTCTGTAAATAGGCTACACACTGACCTTAAATAAGCTATTGTTTTTTAAAGGAAATAGCTCCCTTTGTTTTTCTTTTTGACTTTTTGCAGTGAAATGCTTCTAAATGGCTGATCGGAGAGGGTCCCCATCAATTAACTAGGAAGAAACTATCAAACAAAAGAATGATGCTTTTTATTTTGTTGCATTCCATGGTTTTCCGCAACTCCTAGACGCAAGTAAACAAGCACCTCTGTGCCTTCTGCACTGTTTAGACTGCGTTCTCCTACCCTTGTATATAGCACTGAAGATTAAGCGCAACTATGGTCATAGGCAGTGCACCCCACCCCAAAAAAATACTTTTCCTGTTCAGTTGCAAATGTATGTAAATGGATATGATTTCAAGTGAACAAAGAAAATAAATAATAATAATAAACTGTCCCTGGAAATTCTCTGTCAAGCTGTCCTTGTTTTGTCTATGAGAATTACACAAACTCATTGCACCCTGTGTGTTCGCTCTTTGTTGACTGCATATAGAAGCAGTCTGATTGTTTTCATCACACCATGTGTCTGCAGAGTATGACAACACGATTGCACTGCACACTACAATCTCTGGCGCCCCACAAACACACAGCCAAACACACCACCGATTGAATTAATTATTCATTTAAATTGCCAGCCACAACAGAGTCCTGGTGCCTTAAAGTGATTTTTATCCTTTACTACAGATCTTATTTATAGTATTACCTCTTTTAAGAAGTTGTATTATAATATCATTCGTCAAGTCATGTTGTTGAAGATTGATGTTGAATATGTTACTATGTTCTGATATATATACC
>JAOPJO010000139.1:12815364-12825573 GCA_027123675.1 Molva macrophthalma | reverse complement strand
TCTCTCTCTCTCTCTCTCTCTCTCTCTCTCTCTCTCTCTCTCTCTCTCTCTCTCTCTCTCTCTCTCTGGCCCTCACTGGATCTGCACCACACAGAGAAGACCAGAGAATTGTTGTCCTCCCTACGTATACTAGTTCACACTTAGTCTGGCGGAGGGGGGGCGTTTTGCACAGCAATCTTCCTTCAAAAGTATATATCCCCTTGAGACCCAGCCTCTCAAAACAGTGGTGAAGCTGCAGCAGTCCTGACCAGTGGTCCATCTCCAGCCCTGACCTCTGCTGTTGGAAGGTCTTGGAAGGGCTTCCTTCTTCCTGTCCGCTTGACTCGTGTCGTCCTCAGTTATTTTCTGAATAGTGATCTGAATCCTCTTTTCACCCGCGCAAACTCAAGTGAGGTCAAGTTAATATGCTTGGATTATATTGGGACCGGGCGGGGAGGCGCTGGATTCTACATCCGGGCATAGGCCAAACCCTCACCCCGTATGTATTGATGAAGTGAACCCAGCGTTTCTATCACATCCGTCAGATGGATTTGCAATCATGATACTGTTTTGGAGGGATTACTTGTTTGGAGTCTAGCTTTTTATGTGTGTGTGTGTGTGTGTGTGTGTGTGTGTGTGTGTGTGCGTGTGAGTCTGTGCGTGTGTGTGTGTGTGTGTGTGTGTTACATTGCATGTCTTATCTCATCTTGTCCTATCTCTCAAAGTTTGTGCGTGAAGCAGACCGTATGAGCAATTCCCATGAATAGAAATAGAAATATACTTCGGCCCACCCAATGAAGTAACGATTATGTGGGTGAAACTGTCATATGAGTCCATTCATTTCTCAGACCATGGTTGTAATTCAGTTCAGCAAGTCAGCCCACGTTTAAGCTATACCAACATGTGATCTCATTTTTTTAACCTGTGTTTTATATGCATATTTTCAAAGCATTCTTTTGCATTAAAAACCACCAAGCTGAACGGTTTTATTTGAGAGCCAAAGGTACAGGGAGGCGGTAATCTGTACTGCCTGTTTGATGGAATTGAGTGCTACGTATGTTTCTGCACAACAAAGAACCCAGCCTCGGTAGTTGGTGGTTGTGTTTGACAGCACATACTCCAAAAAACCCACATAATAAAAAACCCCACAGCTTGCAGGACTTGTCCATTTAAGCAGTCTTTCAGCGTATACTCACTACTGTCAGTGACACAAACAGGAAATATCCTAGTATGTACTGTAGTGCCTATAGCATACTGTGTAATAAACATGAGAAAACAAATGGACAGGGTGATATTAATGATAAATAATCACAATAATATATATGTGTGTGTACTTTTTTAAATCTTTGGTTGCTTTGTTTATAAGCCGTTTGCAAAGTGAGGCCTGGAATCGAAATAGAAATGTGGTAATTAAAGTAATTAATCCCTGTTTTCCTTCTCTATGCTCTTAGATGTTTCACAGTTGGAATGATAAACACGTTCAGCTTAAAAATTATCATTTGATAAGGGAGGAATTCATTTTTTGTATTATTTTGTGTTTACCAGAAGAGAAGTTAAGAATCCTATTATTAAACGCTTCGCTGCCTTTCGGGTAGCTAATCGATGAAATTGAAAAGCTGTTCATAACAGTATAAACAAAATGAATAATCATAACTATATTATATTGAGGTTACTATATATATTATATTTGGTTTCATACAGCTTGTGCTCACAATGCTTTTCCTGCTAAAAGGGATGATAAAAGCGAATGTTGTCAGCCATACTGTCTGTCATGAGTGTTTGTCAGTAGATAAAGAAAACACACCATCTTGCCTTACTTTGCGGGGTTTTTCCAGCAAGTCAATATGGAGGACAAGGCCGGCTTTATTTTCTTTTTCCTTTTTTTTCCCTTTTTCCTCGTACTGATGCCCCCAATGAAATTACTGGAAGCAGCTGCGTTTTTTATTTCTTCTCCCACTCCCATGTATTGTCTGCAGAGCGAATGGCATATAGACGTTTACCTTTTGTGCCAAAGACTTCCATTGTCCAAAATAACACATTAAAACCAATCACAGAGCCCACGTTGGCAGCAGAGATAAACACTGAACCGCACCGGAAAGCTCCTTTTGGCTTAAATATCTCGAGTTTTAATCTTAGGAAAAGTGTTTTCTTTAGCATGGCTTAAAAGTAAGGTCCTAGAAAAGGATTGGCATGTATTCGATAGAAGATATTTCAAGATTGCTAGGGGGCAGCCGAAACCATAGTCGTATCATTTTGAGCCTTTATCCCAGATTTATCTTTTGCGATTTAAAAGTGAACATAATTAATAGTTCAATGGTTAATCATTTACTGGCATCATGTTTTCAGCCGTATACTTACATTTATAATAAAGCTCCACGATATTGCGTAAATTATTCGCAAAATAAAAGAAAAGTAAACAATAGCCTGGAGCGGAATTTAACAAATAATGCAAGTAAACAAAAAACAACAACTGGAATTGCAGCACAATACATGCAGCGACAGCAAGGAGAAGAAAATAAGACATTTCACACACAAAAGACGACGCATGCACTTACGTCAGCAGCTACATGCGCTACTGCCAGAATGATTTGCTTTCAACAGCTACAGTATTGCAGGACACTGTGTTTGAAGAGATTCTCCCCGCACCCCCTCCCTCCCTCCATCCCTCCCTCTGGCTACAATCAGAGCTGTCTTCCAACCAGGATCTGTACATTACAGTTGGAGCGCGCCCCAGAGTAGAAAAGAATCCCCCATTGCTTGGATCTACACACGGGTTCAGGGCTCGGATTCCTTAGATTAATAATATATAGTTAGATGGATATATCATATATATTTATAATGGTTCATGTTCCAGGCCCTGTGGAGATAGCTCAGAGCCACTTTTTTCTAGTTGCGTGGGTCTGATTCTTTAGTGGGTTGTACCTGGTCGGATAAGGGGAAGATGAGGCGGAGGGAAGTAGGGCTTGTTGATGCATTATGCTGCAGTCTCCCGTTTATAATAATAATAATAATAATAATAATAAGGATTATAATGTGTTTGTGTGTTTCTGTGCAACGGCATGTGTGTGTGTGTGTGTGTGTTTGTGAGTATGTCTCTGTGGAAGAGTGTGTGTGTGTGTGTGTGTGTGTGTGTGTGTGTTTCCCGTCTTGATGGGGGTCATCCTGAAAGACCTATGCGCGTCCTTTACACTTATCATCTGTCTGGGAGTAAGGGAAACAAAGTCACTTGGTATTTACAGTGGGACGAGGGATAAGAGCATGTCTAATAATTGCACCAATAGGGGAGCAAGCGGCGGCACCCTAACCCTGCCCCCTTCTCTCACCGGTCCCCCCGGCCATGGGTGTCAGAGGGAGAGAAGGGAGGATAATGAAAGGCTAATTGCGCTGGTGATGCGGGGCCTCACGGACGCCTCCCTCAGACCCGGGGTTTTAATTTAGCCTCGTCGCTACCGCGGCCTGGCCTCCCGGGGGACACGTAGATCGCTGATCGGACGTATTGGAGGGTCATCTCCACGGGACTATTGGTCTCTGTGGCGAAGGAACCCACTTAGTGCCCTGGCTCATGTTCCTATCGCACATCGCGCCAAGGGCGTTGCACCGAGGAAATGAAAACCGTGCAGATAATGGGACGATATTTACGATTTTTTGATGTAGACATTTTTTATTTGAACGAGGTGTGATGTTGATTAGCCGTAACAAGCCATTTCACAATCTACCCTCTCCTGATCTCACACATGGGAGTGTCCACCCAGTCGTATGATAGATGGATCAAGCTACCAGCCTACCCAGTGAGATCCCACCAACTGGTAGATGTATGACGGTAGGCCGTCATACATCTGGGTGGACACTCCCATGTGTGACGTCACATGGGAGTGGGTAGATCTAACATCCCACCTGTTGGTAAAACAGGGGACCTTTAATGTAAGTTAAAGAGCAACTAAAAAGTACTGCTGCTGCTCGTACGGTTTTCACTAAGTGATAAAAGATTTTATTATTTTTGTGGAAGGGGGCGGAGGAGGCGTATGGTGTGGGGGGTGGGGGTCATATACAGGTTTATCATGGTTAAAAATTAACTGTTGATCTGATGTTAGTCTGTTGCCATGACAACATAGGGGTTTCAGCGGTCATCAAAGTTAACCGACCGCACAGCAAGGAGCAAGAAACAACATTATGTTATTTGTCTTCTCTTCCAGCCTCTAATTTGTCTCTCTTTGGCTTCTCTGTTTCTTCTTTCTTCTTCTTCTTCTTCTACTTCTTCTTCGTCTTTTCCCTGTGTGTTTACAGCAACACTGGGGACCCTAGACTTCAGCCTCCTGTACGACCAGGAAAACAATGCACTGCACTGCACCATCAACAAGGCCAAGGTGAGTCACCACTAAAGTTTCTATGATGTCATGCCAAGTTTCAAACTGCATCCTTCCTTTTACCCTTTTTCAACCTCTGACATTCTTTGTGACCCAGCAGTACTTGAATTTTGTTGTTGAGAACATATTAATGTAAATCTATAAATAGGATAAATATGCTCCTTCCGCTTTCAGTTGTTCCATTCCACCTGTTCATGTTAATATGAGTGCCATGACCCTAGAATTAACCAGGACTGGGTGAAAAACAAGTGAGGAAATGAAACAAACCATTCATAATCAAGCTTGTTTGTTACGTGTGTGATGATGATATTAAACATGAAACATAAAAGCATTGTATGAACCTCGCCCCTCACTTCAAGGTTGACTGAATACTTTGACAGACCCTCGATCTCTATCCTCAGGCATCACTCGATGATCAAATTGCCATTTGTAAAACTAGGACAAAAAGTCACATTCAAATCTATTATGGAGAAAGAAAACAGCAACATCTGTTGTTTCTGTAGGGTCACTCTCACATTTAATGGAGTCCACAGCCTGAAGGGTCACTTTCATATTTTATTTTGATAAGATGGAATTGCATATTGAATTCCATATGAAATAAAAAAACACTTATTCAAGAACTGATTCCCCTTTCCATCACGTTAAAAAAAGGGATATTTTCACTCATACAAAATTATTAAATACACAGTAACAGTAAAAGATGAATAGCGGTTTTTAGTTCAAATAGTTATAGTCAATTTTGTTTGTGTACTTAGTAGAGTAGCAGTAAAGTCTGCCAACCGACCATATATTTCCTAACACTGGAACTAACTGGAACTCCAACCACGTTCAACATTAAAATCCACAGGTATCTGTAGCAGAAACCCGCTCCATCTTCCTCCAAATGACAACGGAAGGAAGTTTGCTTTGAAATAATTCAAAGGGCCAAATTGGTTGCTCTGACAAGCTTGGCCATCATCATTGGCCAACGCCATCGCCTGGCTTCTCTGTCTAGATAGATGGATGAATAGATAGAGGCGAGTGGGCCGCAGAAACCAACAAGACTTGGCACCGGTACACTAATGTTGTGGGCAACGGGCAGACTAGAGTGATGGCAGCAGCTTGCTACAGCACTAGACTCCTGGGCCGAGAACCTCACTTAGAGCCCAGATGAATGATGAGGCTCAAATCTTTTTGGGTTAATATAAAAGTGAATATATATATTTGGCTGTTGTTTTTGTCAGCTGGTTAGTTTTAGTTAATATATTCATACTCACTCTCTCTCTCTCTCTCTATTTAATTTTTTGTTGTTAATTAAAATAGTGACTAAGTTAATTTGTTTATGCATACGTTTAATGAGAATAGTTACATATTTACAAGAGAAATCTATGCTGTCTTACTGTTTCATTGTGTGGACTTAGTTTGAAGTGCATCTCCGCCAGAATACCCTTTCTTCCAGTTTGATTGGAGCTTTTGTGTTAGTATATTATGCAGTTCGAGAAGAAAACGCAGAAGCTTGAATAGTTTGTGTAGAAACCTTGTTTTATTTGCAACTAAAGCTTTTGAAAAGTGATTGTGGTTGCAGTCATTAAAATTTTCCACTACATATAGAGAGAGAAATAGAGAGAGAGAGAGAGACATAATAAAGTAGGCCTACATACAAACCACTCTTCTATGTTCACTAATGGATTGAAGGCTGCACAAGGTCTGTAGTTTCCCTAAGATATGTTCCCTGAAATGCCCAATGAAGTTCATAATAGCATTACTATGACAACTCAAATAAAACAATAACTGAAGACCATTTGACAATTAATTATATGCCAGATAAACATGTCCACAAAGGAAGGATATATTTTTCAAGGACCAATGTGGAATAGAATATGGGTAGGATATCAGAAAGAAGAATAGAAGATTCGATTTTGTAAGAATCCTCAAAGTAAACGAAGGGAAGCAGGGACAATTTCACATAAAAATATAACTAAAATGTTTCTCATTTCCCAGCAAGCCATATAGCCAGCCTTGTAGAATAGCAACGCCTGCATGACTCACCAAAACTACGATTAACCAGCATGTGGCCAAGATCACACAGTTGTTAATGTTACTTTCCTTTCCCACTTAAAAAAATATAAATATAAAATATAAAAAAACGTAAAACATGAGTGGGTGAGTAACATTACACTTATCTCCATCTAAGAAAGTGAATCTTATGTTGAGCAATAATGAAGCACTAGAAACTACAGGCTGTTTCTACCCAAAAAATAACTCAATTTTATTTTATGAAGTGATTCAATAACATTTCCTTTGCTTTAACTGAGTCACAATGGAATTGTGAAACATAAAAAACCTTTGTGTCTTGCAAGCTAAGTATTATATTACTTAGTATTGGACACAAAACCCCTGGATGGCAAAAAGCATGCTAGCATCCAACAAGAGTGTCTTCCCACTGTGATGTTCCTTGTTGTTTGCACAAATTGGTTTGTTGTTATTTGTACAAACTGTAATTAAACAACCTCTAATTGTGCCTTGGTCCGGCTGGGCAACGCGCACTGTTTGACACCGGCGTCTGTTCCTGCTTGTTGGCTCACTTCTGCTCTCCTCCTGAGCTGCGCTCCTTGGCCTGCTGATCGAGTTAAGTCCCAGGAAGAAAGAAACAAAGCAAAAACAACAACAACAGGGCTCATAATAGCTCAGATGACAGGAATTAGTCCATTTGAGCCTTTCACAACGGCCACTAATTGAATTTGGAGGGAGAAATCATGTATGTGGAAGATCAACAATAGACATGATATGTACAGAAACCGCAATCCCCCAGCCATTTGGCAGTTGGAGTCCCGAGCCCTAGGAGTTATTACTGTGACTAATACACTGACACAACAATGCTGTGTTTGCTCCTGCTAAAAAAAGGACACACACACACACAAACAACTACACACACACACACACACACAAACAACTACACACACACACAAACACACTCACGTACACACACACACACACAAACACACACACACACACACACACACACACGTTGACATGTTTCATTTTCACACTGACTGCACAAGCACATGCACTCCGCACCCCCCCACGACTCCTGAGTTGGGCAGACATATGGTGTCTTAGTGGTTTGTTGTGGAACCTATTTACTGCAATACATCTTAGAAATAATCAGCAGGATAAAAAAAGATAGTGCAGATTTAATATGCAATTTATAATCTATCCGCTTTGGCCATTTCCTCCTGTAAACTCTTCTGCTCTGCCGTCTCTATTCATGTTTTGTTATACAGTACAATGGATCAAATGAATGATGATTGCACATTTATTCACATCAAACATTTAATCCGTCTTTTATTCCTTACAAAACTTTGTACACGCTTGAATCATCTTTCAAAATGTATCTCTCTAGTATGTTTTCTTTTATCTTTATATTTACCATTTATTTTATAAAAACTCTATTTTGGTTTACATTCACTTGTGTTAACCAAAGTAATTCCAATAAATATGCATAGCTCTTTTCTATATATATTAAATATTGGTATATATTGGTGTTATGTTTTTATTTACGATAATTAATAAATCAATTACTTCATCATTCTATCCTATAGTACTATAGTATAACATATGGTATTGCATACATGCAATCCATGCTAAATAAGAGTCTACATTTACAAAATGTAAAACATTAAAGTACGGTTATCCCAAAAGATTCCGTGAGATATTTTCTTCTTTGATTTTCCCGTTTTGAATTCTGCACACGACATAGCCTCAAAGACATCTCAAGAGATATTCTAATGGACTCGATTCATCTGAGAGGATAAGGTTGCCAAGTAACAGTATAAACAGTAAAGACAACCCCAGTCAAAGGTTTTTGGATACAAACGGCTCATCTGCAATATAAAGTCAATTTGGGTCAAAGGTCATGTGACGATACACAATTAAACCTTGACTCAGAAATGTAGTGGGGGAAACCAGGTCGGTCAATACTGTCTTCAATTAGGTAATACGGATTAATGCTGCGGATGATGGTTAATGATGGTTTTTGCCAAATGATAAACTCGTGAATTGCACTGGCAATATTATTTCTTGATTTGTTTTGTCTTTGTTGTGAAGTATGTAGGTAACATTTTTGGCCATATATGTTAACCGGCAATTTTCATTTATTGTATTTACAGATTTGTAATATAAAACAGATCTCACAATGCTCTGAAGTAATGACTAAAATCAAATAACTGCTTATTTGTAATACTTTTACACAATATTTTTATCGCTCTCTTGTTTGGCTCATAAACTATTATTATTGCCCAAATGCAATGTCTCAAAGAATCCATTCAAAGTTTTCATTATTTTGTTTAATTTTGTTTATTCTGTCTTATATTGGTTATTTTGTGTGTGTGTGTGTTTTTAATTTAACTGTTTAATTTTCCAATTTGTTTTCACCTTCTTGCATGCTTCCATCCTTTCTGTGTGTTGCCGCTCTGCTCTGTGTGTTGTTGGGATATAAAACAGCTACCAATCCCCAGATACAAGAAGGTAAGCCACTGATGAACCACCAACCCAATGCATAGCCTTAGCCTAACCCCCCAAATCCACCATCCAAACCCTATGGACTCCAAGCCAAATCTCATAACAGAACCCTTGTAGCGAACTAGCTTTCCCTTTATTGTCAGCATCATTATGAACCTATCTGTAACCATAGTGTGTCCCTCTGCACAGCCATAGTAACACTATCATCAGGGTGCATATGGAATATCAAGAAGCAATATCCAGTCACTTTCCTGGTAAATTAAATTTGTGTCAAATGATCTTTTATTATCCCACACATTTGTGTGTCATATTTCTTTTCACCTCAGCCTCCTTCCAATCCTATTATATTGTGCACTCAGCGATAATAATATATAATGTACGGCAACACCAAACATTTATTGTTTGGTGTCGCCATAAATCAAAAAGCTAATCACCATTTTTACCAACAAATCAATGACATGAGTGGACTCTTCGTGGCCTGGCTCTTACCTCAGACATGAGTGCAGAGCGTGACCACGGGCCCTCAGCTATTCTAATCAGATACACCTCTAAATAGTACACCACCCATCCATGGATTTTAAGCAAGCCGAGTACCAAGATGGTACTGGGAGAATTTAGTCCCCTCGGCCCCCCTCATTCCCCTCCTCCCAGGAGCATATTGATCCCAGGTGCTCTCTGTGTAGACTTACAACATTTGAATTATTATTCAAATGTTTTTATTGATTTGCGGAACATTCCGGGCATGTATTTGGAGGCATGAGACAACACTAGACAGAGCAATAAGAACAAACAATAAAATAACGATAACGACGATAACAATAAAACAAAAACAAAAAATAGGAAATAATGTTTAAAGCAGCAAAGAAAACGACAAAAAAAACCCACTCAAGTCACTAAGCCAATAAACAAAACATAAAACATTGGACAAAAACAAAAGGTTGCATCGATAAGGTCGCACAGAGTATGTTATATGGTTACTTCTGAGGTCTTATGTTTCCAAGTCTCTAGTATAGGGATATTCCCAGTCAAATCATAAATAAAGCTGAAATCTAGAATCAACCACTATTTAAACATGACCTCCCACAGCTGATCCTGTAGGAGGAGACACCAGCCTCCACCACCCTCCCATCTCATCTATCTCTACCCTCCTCCGCCCCGTGTGATCGATGTGTCCGGCTGGTGTGTGGACTGCGTTGCCACGCGGGGGCCGTATGCTAATGAAGACGCATGTCCTCCGGCGATATTGTGTGAAAAAAAACTGAAAGACCAGCAAAAACCTACATTACATTTGGAAGGCTGTGTGTGTGTGTGTGTGTGTGTGTGTGTGTGTGTGTGTGTGTGTGTGTGTGTGTGTGTGTGTGTGTGT